>JBBPBX010014380.1:0-23955 GCA_038048925.1 Garcialebias charrua
CTCCCCCGAGGCTGTTAGCGAGAGCTTGTCTGCATTCATCAGGCCTCGTGTGTCGAACTCAGCCGTCAAGTCCCCGATGGGTGCCGCCATGTCCATACTGTCCCCCCATTCGACCTGTCCATTGTCCTCCAGATCAATGTTCTCGAGCTCCGGTGTGGGAGTGAGTGGCTCTGTGAGGTCCGGGTCCAGTGTTGGCGCGGTGCCACCCAAGGCCTTGGCCACGATGTCCACGCGACACTTCCTCACAGACTCTGGCATCTGGCTGCAGTGCGGGCAGGAGTCAGGGGATTCCAGCACTGTTTTAGCGTGCAACATCCCCAGGCAGAATGGAACGTGTCATTATTGTTTGTCTTTGTATGAGTGAGGATGAGGGTGGGTCTGAGTGAGTGTGTCTGTGTATGAATGTCTAATTGTCAGGCTTGGATTTGGACTGCCCCCTCTCTGTTACATCTGAGGCTACTTGGTGTCGCACTCCTACCACGTGGCCCCCGGGTGGGTGTCATTTTGCCTGCGGGCGTGCTGGGGGCCCTTGTTGTCGCTTTCAGAAGTTGGGCGCTTGGGCGTGTGTCGGCTCGGCCTGGTGGCTACCTGGTGGGGCTTGGGTCCTCTGGTCCTATCGGGTCTGGGCCTGAGGGGTTGGCATCCCCAGTGCCCAGGCCGCGTGTCAGGGCCTGGGGCTACGTCAGTGCAGCGGGCTCTTGCAGCGGGCTCCGGCGGGGCCTGTGGGTTTGTCGCTGTTGGCCTCCCGGGGTCATTGTGTGTAGTCGCTGGTGGAGCTCGTCCGGTTCTCCCCCTTGGTCAGATCTGGGGAGAGGGTGAGTGGCTCGTCCTGTTCGGGTGGCCCTGGGGACTCTGGGCTCGGGGTCCTTCTTGGGGTCTTGGGCTTTGATCGCCCCTTCGTCTGCCTCGGGCCTTGGGGGGACGGATCTCTGATGCTTCACGGTCGCTACTGAATGTTCTATTGGAGGAACCTTATTCACTTATGCATGTTCACAGCCACACACAAATGGATGCAGGGATGTATATGTAGATATCATATGCGGAACCTTATTCACTTATGCATGCTCACAACCACACACAAATGGATGCAGGGATGTATATGTAGATATCATATGCAGATATGTAGATGGATATGTGATATGAATGTATATGTATATATATTTGTAGGTATGGGTATGTTTATTTATGGAAATCTACTGCAAGGTCATGAATATTATTAGTCTTTATGCATGTGTATTTTGTTGCTGTGTTTTGTCATGTGCTTTGCAGGATTGCAGACGGAGGTTGGGTGTTTGCCTTGTGCTCTTTTTGTGGATAATTGTTGTGTTTTGTTGTCTTACTTTCTATCTTTCCTTTCTCTCTTTAAAAAATAAATAAATAAATAAATAAATAAAAATAATAAATAATAAAAAAAAAACATCCCCAGGCAGATGGGACAGGGCTCGTGGGTGTCCGTCGCCGAGAGGGAGTAGCCGCAGCCGCTGGGGCAGGCTCGGGAGCTGGGGCTTGCTGGCCTGCTGGTACTTTTAGCGTTTTTCTCTTTTCGCTTCCCTTTCTCGGGCACCATGGCTGAGAAAGTTGAGCTTGTTAGCTGTGCTAACGTTGTCCTGAAGACGTCTCCTTCGTGGCGTTGCTTTCACTGGCTAGCCCGCTACTCGTTAGCGGGGTAGCGGTGTGACGCAGTTAGCGCCGTCGAGCGAAGCCGTCTGCGAAGAGAGAAGAAAAAACCTTGAGGTTAAATAAAAGATGCTGGACTAGCTTTCGCTAGCCCAGCCACACGCAGGAATTTTCTCTGTTCGCTCGGAGTAGGGAGTGAGCTCACCTCAGATAGAGCGATGTAGCAACAGAGAAGTCCCACGAAGTTCAGGTATAAGCGAGGTGAAGGGCATAAAAGAGGACGAAAGATGGGCGCATGCGTTTTTGTACTAAGAGGGCGGGGCCTCTGTGGTGACCCTGACGCCCACCTGCCGTAAAGGCGTGGATGCATTACTTCAGGTAACCACGCGGGGGTGCAATTCCCATAGTCATATGTTGCACTGAGTGGACTGACTGATAAGGGAACTACAATATCCTACATTTTTGTTGTATCTAGTCAGGGTCTTCTTTTAATATGTTTAATGGTGGCTAGTAAATAGCTTAATGGAGCATTGCCACCATCAGCTGGTGAGGTGCAAGGTGTCAGTTTTTGGACTCTGAACCCGCCCACTAGAACCGTTAATGAAGTGTAATGGAAAACCAACTGTACCATGCCAAACAGTGTTGAGCCAAGTCAAACAGTGCTGTAGAGGCGTAGTGGGAAAGTGACAATAGTGACTGGTGGAGGCACCAACATCCTGTGGCCCCTAAAGAGAAGTGGGTAAAGAAAACAAATTAATGGATGGAATTCATGAGTGTTATGGTCTGCCAAATGAAAGGTCCGGTACAACTGTATTTGCATAAATACCAGTATTATGTAACCAATTTTCCAAGATACTACAGCGGGTTACATTTAATAATGAAATACGGTAAATAAAAAGAAAACTGTGGGCCTGAGATCAGAAGAACCTGCTTCGTGGAGCCAAGAAATGGAGCAGCAATAATAAGCCAAACACATAGATGAATTTGAGTAGCAACTTTTATATTGTTACATAATGCATTTTTTTTATTTTTTTTTCCATGGCTTACAATAAAATAACTGAAACACCACAAAAACAAAAGGAAAAAATGTGCACACGTCCCACAAGAAAAGGGAAAATAAATTTGTTGTCTGTGCCTCTTATGGAAAGAACAGCCCGTGTTGCAGGTATACCCGGTTATATTGAATCTGTCTGAATGGTCTGTGTACTGTATGTATATGTGTGGACTTGGTTCATTTCCTCTCCTCTGGATCTCTTTCAAGGCCCTTTTAGCTCGCCATCAAATGTTAATTTACGAGGAAATAATAGTTTTTTTCCCCATAATTTGAGCTTACAAATTACATTTAGCAACAACACATCTACAACTCTTCTTAGCATACGTTACAATACAGAAACCACAATAAACTTGCTGCCTGCTTGCAGCTACATATTTCACCATAACTCGCTCATTAACTGTAATACTAGCACAGCTAAACAAATCTCATTTCTCACTGTTGCTCTGGATTTCAAAATGGAGTTTGTTAGTTTCGCTTCTTCTACAGCTTCCAATGCGGAGAGCAAAACTAGCTGATCCAACTCGTCTCCCTTTGCTGAATCACTCCTTCCTTCTCCATCGCGTCTTGATTCAGAAAGTAGAAAATGTGCCTCAATTTCACCTTACGCTTCTGAGCATGATTCCTGATTGGCTGCTGAGCATCGTATGATCACGTACACTGAACGATGCATTCAAGTGCAGTAGGACATTAAAAAATTTACTATTATGGTCAAACTTAAGGAATGTACACTCTTATTAATTTTATTATTTTTTTCTGTCAGTTTTTGTCACCTGGGCTACAATTACTTTTCATTGACTGCCACCAAAACGCTTTTTCAATTCAATTCAATTCAGTTTATTTACATATAGCACCAAGTTACAACAAAAGTCTTCTCAGGGCACTGAACAGAAACATTCATATAAAAAACATAAATTAAACATTTTTTATCTGTGGAGCAGACTGCTTTGAATTTAACTCCATCACAAAATTCTCATGTTGAGCAAGCATGAAGACGACTGTGGAAAGGAAAAAACTCCCTCATGAGGAAGAAACCTTTAGCAGAACCAGGCTCAGGACAAGTGACCATCTGCTTCAACCAGCTGGGTTTGGTAGGAACAGGAAGGAGGAACAGATACTCAATGGCAGGTCCAGAATCACATAATAAGATAGAAAGAGTATCGATGAAAACTTTTCAATTTTAACAATTCATTTAAAGAAATTAGGTCAATTTGTCCTCTAGTAGTCTATGTCTATGGCAGCACAACAAGCCAACCCTAACTATAGGATTTATCAAAATGGAAAGTCTTAAGCCCAGTCTTAAAACTGGTCAGCCTCACAGACAGAAACTGGAAGTTGGTTCCACAAGAGAGGAGCCTGACAACCGAAATATCTTCCTCCCATTCTGCTTTTGGAAACTCTAGGGACCACGAGTAAACCTGCAGTCTGAGAGCGAAGTGCTCTGTTAGGAAAATATGGAACAATAAAATCTCAAATATGAGACGGAGCTAGGTTGTTGAGAACTTTGTAGGTTAGAAGTAAGATTTTTTTAATTAAATTTTAGACTCAACAGCGAGCCACTAGAGAAGCTAAAACTGGAGAGATGTGATCTCTCCTATTATCAATAGACACTGGCAGCAGCATTTTTGGATTAACCAAAAACTTTTTTTTTTAAGTATTTGGACACCCAGATAATAAACCATTGCAATAGTCCAGTCTAGACGTGATAAATGCATGAACCAGTTTTTCTGCCTCATCTTTAGACAAGCTGTTTCTAATTTTAGTGATATTACACAGGTGGAAGAAGGCGGTTCTAGTAACGTTTTTCGTTCATCTTTGATCAAGTTCAAGAATCTTTATTATCCCCAAGGAGCAATTTGTTTCAGTCAGTAGGCACAAAAAACATCCATACTAGACAAGACATTAAGACATTAAAATAACAGTACAGAAATCCTCACAGTTCGTTGAGAAGTCTGATTGCTACAGAGATGAATGAGTTTTTCAGTCTTTTCATCGTACATCTGGGCAACAGATACCTGTGTCCAAATGGAAACAACCTGAACTCAGTTCCAGCATCAATAAGTAGATTGTGAAAGCGGTGGCCACTTCCAAGGAGTAAAGTGGGGTGTCTGCTGCCACCCTCAAAAAACTCTGGCTTCCCGAGGGCATGATGTGTGGACAAGACCAGAGTCCTTGTCAAGATCACCATCAAGAGCCTGGTGGCCAAGGGGACCCTGATCCAAACTAAGAGAACGAGCACCTCCGAACTTTCAAGATGAGCAAACAGGCTAACACCAATGTCAAGAAGCCCTCCAAGAAAGCCGCTCCTAATGCCAAAAAGCCAGTTGCCAAGAAACCTAAAAAAAAGCCTAGGGTGGCTGCAGCCAAGAAGCCTGCAGCTAATACGAAGTCTCCCAAGAAGGTGACAAGAAGGTAGCTCCCAAGTGAACTCTGATGCATTGAACTCTTTGTGTGTGTATGTATCTGACTGTTAGCTGAATGAATTGTAACAAAACATCTAGAAAACAACAATTGCATGTACAGTACATCTACAACTAATTAACTTTTGGAGGCAACCTTGTTCTACATGGTTACCACAACTAAGGGGGTCCGAATTTTGAATTATTTGGACGACCTTCTGATTCTCGCCAGTAGCAGAACGCAAGCCCAGCTGCACACACACATAGTGATGATGCACCTGGAAGCTCTGGGCTTTGTTTTAAATCTGCAGAAAAGCGATCTGACTCCATCACAGATTACCGTATTTCTGGGCGTACAGATCAACACCATCTTGTACAGAGCATGGCTTTCAGAGGAGCGGGTGGCTTCAATACGCCTCTGCCTGGCACGCTTTCAGCTGGGTCAGAGAGTGTCTGTCAAGCTCTGCCAACGTCTCTTGGACTTACTGGCAGCCGCAATTCCCTACGTGCCACAGGAATTACTGAAAATGTGTGCTCTGCAAATATGGCTAAACAAACAAACACCTCCTGCCTCCCTCAGGTGGGCAGGAAGGATTTTGATCAGCCAGGAATGTCCGACAGCTCTGGAACCCTGGAGGGACACCTTAGTGTTCACTAGGGATGCACCGATCCACATTTCTCACTTCCGATCCGATACCGATACTTAAGAACTTGGTATCTACCGATACCGATACTTTTCCGATCCGATACTGTTCAGGTATGTGAATCTGTATAATGAAATTTTTGTGCTGAGACTATAAAGTTATGTGTCTTTTGGAATGTTTTCTATACTATAAAGACTATACTGTTAAAGTTTGTGAGTTTCCTGTTGTAAGGCTCAAGAGTGTCTTCATTGGTTTTAACTCACACAATGTTAAGACGGTAGTCACAGAATATGATGGAACACAAGTGCTCTTTGAAGCTGGATTGGAAATATCGGCAGGTTGGATCCAATATCCGATACTTAAATTATGCTGGTATCGGATACCGATACTGGATCGGATCTGCCCCATCCCTAGTGTTCACTGCAGGCGTCCTGCCGGGACGAGTCCTGTCTCATGTGGTTGTCATAACAGATGTTTTGTTGGGAGGATGGGGAGCAGTTTGCAGGAACCAGAACGCTCAAGGGCTCTGGGGAAAACAGGATGCAAAGCTCCACATCAACCTACTGGAATTAAAAGCTGTTTATCTGTCAATAAAACTCTTTTACAAAAAGGGGCTGATTGCAAAACAGCATGTCCTCATAAAATCGGACAGCAGGACAGTAGTGTCCTACATCAACAGGGAGGGGGGACGAGGTCCCGGGCCCTCCTCGGCCTGACACACAGGCTGCTCACGTGGTGTGGCCCCAGAATTTTGTCACTGAGGCGACACACATCCCGGGAGAGCTAAACTACGGGGCAGACGCCCTCTCCAGAGGACCGCTACTGTCCTCAGAATGGAGACTGAACCCACGGATAGTGGACCAGGTCTGGTCACAATTCGGTCGGGCGTCCGTCAATCTGTTCGCGTGCAAAACCAGCTCGCACTGCGCCCTGTTCTTTTCACTGAAAGAAACAAACGTAACGATGGGGATGGAGGCGCTGGCCCACGACTGGCCAGCAGGGATGCTGTATTATGCGTTTCACCCCGTCCCTTTAATTCAGGTGACGCTGGAACGTGTACGGAAGGGAGCTCTCTCCCTAATATTAATAGCCCCCAGGTGGCCTCAGAAACCGTGGTTCCCAAAAATAATTTCATTGTTGTCAGGGACACCGTGGCAGCTGCCCCCCACAGGGACCTCCTTACTCAAGCACACGGGCAGCTTCTCCATCCATGTCCAGAACTGTGGCGACTCACAGCTTGGCCGCTGAAAGGAACAGGCTGATGGCCTCGGGCCTCCCCAGTAATGTTATTAACACAATAGAGGGGGCGAGAGCTGGGTCAACTCAGACTCTCTACGCTTGTAAATGGCGTGTCTTTGAGGACTGGTGTCTAGAGAGGAATACTGTTTCATATTCCTGCAACCTAGTCCAACTTCTCACCTTTTTACAGGACCTGCTGGAAAAAGGCCGCTCATTTTCCACCATTAAGGTGTTTTTGTCAGCCATCTCGGCGTGCCACGAAGGCTGTGGGGGGGAACACCCAGTGCCCACCCTCTCACAATCCATTTCATGAAAGGCGTACTGAGGAAAAGGCCCCCCAGCAGGACTCTGGCCCCAGTCTGGGACCTTCAGTTAGTCCTGGATGGTAAATGGAGCTTATTTATATAGCGCTTTCCAGCCCCCTGTGAGGAGCCCCAAAGCGCTTTACAATACCAGCCACCCATTCATTCACACATTCATACACCGGTAGTGGTAGCTTGCCTTGCAAGGCGCCATCCAGACCTACAGAGAGCAACTCGGGGTTAAGTGTCTTGCCCAGGGACATAACGACACATGGTGGGCGGATGCGGGATTCGAACCTCCAACCTTCCGATCGGGGGTCGACTACCATTACCACTGTGCCACGGCCGCCCCTGGATGCCTTGTGTGAGCCTCCATTTGAGTCTCTCAGCAGCATTAAGATAGACTTGTTATCTTATAAAACTGCGTTGCTCCTGGCTCTCTGCTCAGCTAAACGTGTGGGTGACCTCTACGCTTTATCTGTGCATCCAATGTGTACAAGGTTTACCCCTAATTGGTTAAAGTTCACTTTGCATCCTAACCACACATACGTGCAAAAAGTACCAACTCTAAATCCCAGGAGTCTGGACTTTGAGCTCTCTGAGTTTCCTCCACACCCTGTCCTCACTGAGGAACAGAGGAAGTTGAGATCACTCTGCCCTGTCAGGGCCTTGAGTGTTTACATCCATAGAACTGTCAGTTGGAGGAAAACAAACCAACTGTTTGTCTGTTTTTCCAACCTGGCTGCGGGTAGATCCCTTTCAAAGCAGTGCCTCTCACACTGGGTGACTGAGGCCATAAAAAGGGCTTACAGCAGCAAAGGTCAACAGGTGCCCTCTGGGGTGCACGCCCATTCAAATCGAGGCTTGGCAGCCTCATGGGCTCTGTTTAAGGGTGTTCCAGTGGCAGACATTTGTGCTACGGCTAACTGGAGTTCCACAAATACGTTTGCAAAACATTATTGTTTGGATGTTACTGCCTGTGACGTCACTCAGGCTGTACTCTCTAACACACAGTAGAGATCAGCCAAAACGCCTAAAGTATAAAGGCAGAAGTTCTCACAAGCATGCATTTTTACTGAGCATTTCAAGGGCGTGAATGAATTACGTTCCCATAGTCATATGTTGCACTGAGTGGACTGACTGATAAGGGAACTGAAAGTTATGCACCATAACTCATGTTCCCTGAAGGAAGGGAACGAGGTGCAACATATGTTTGCCCTTTCAATGCCAAAGCTCGGTGAAGTGCTTTTTGGAGGACGAAAGATGGGCGGACGCGTCTTTGTACCAAGAGGGCTGGGCCTCTGTGGTGACGCTGACGCCCACCTGCCGTAAAGGCGTGAATGTATTACTTCAGGTAACTGCGTGGGGGCGCAATTCCCATAGTCATATGTTGCACCTCATTCCCTTCCTTCAGGGAACATGAGTTATGGTGCATAACTTTCAGTTTTGTTGAATGTTCTGCTCTGTCTGTGGCTTTTTGTCAGACCTCAAAGAGAATAGACCCAGGAAAGGCTGCGGGCAGCAAGGCAAAAAACTCTGGAGAAGTACAGGAGAGTGTGGGAAGCCATAAAACAGCATCCTGTTACCTTGCCTGCCCTAAACCCATCAATGTATCATTTCAGTAGATGTTGACAATAAAGATCAGTGGTTAATTTGAGTCGGATCCTGCCAGAACAAGATCCGGAAACTCTCTCATTTTGACCTGTTGTGTTCCAGCAACTCTTTGTTCGGATCTTGCAACTCCACTCCTAAAAGTCCAATGCCATTGGGGATTTATTTTTGATTATTTATGTAAAATACAACAAAAAGAGACGTTGCGAGAGGAGATATGGCCCTTTGGTTGGTGGACCCAGTCTGTGGAGTGGATGTTCCAGCCACAACATGTGTGGCGGCAGCTCACTCACACGCTCCAGATGGTCACATTTACGCATGGCGTTTCTGCACGGGGTCCTTCTCCCCTCCTCCTCTCCAAATAATGGGCCTCATGCAAGAACATGTTCATATTTTTATCCTAAATTTCTCTTACTTTTGTTCTCATGAAGCGTTCGTACGAACATGCCACGTGAGATTCAACAAACTCTTCTATCCTCAGGAAAAGTGTGTAAATGAGCTGCGTACGTATGATGAATTGCACCTGTTCTATCCACCTGCTCGTGCACGCGGAGAGGTCATTTACATAATTCCCACCCCTCAAAACACCATATAAGGCTACGTTTCCTGCCTCAGAGAGCAGGAAGTGTCCGTTCATAAAATGACAGCGAAAAGCCAAAGAATGGCATGAAATAACCACTGCTGTTAATGTTGTGTCTCCCGTGGGTCGTACAGTATCAGAAATCAAGAAAAAATGGTTTGATCTGAAAATGGCTTCAGAAAACGTCTCGCCGCAGCACGGTGCTGGAGGTCAAGGAAAGTCTGCGTTACCGAGATGGATGGAAAAATAAATGTCATGTCAAAACTCCAACTGTGCGCTCAACTACAGCACGAGTGCGTGTATGCAGCTTATTACACAAGCGCTCCTGTCTTGTCTGAGGGCTGTTTAGAGGTGTCATAAGCCATGGGGCTAATGCATAGCCTCGATCACCTGTGGAAAATAGTGAGTTATAGGTAAATGATCAGAGAATAATTCCAAATCCTCAATTACAAATTAAAAAGTTACCAACAAGCCAGCCATCTCGCCCCGGCGCACCTGCCGTGAAGGGGGAGGAAGTCTGTAGCTCCAGTGTTTTGTGGGAAAGATTAATAACTGCCGAAGGAATCATTTCCTCATACACTGGAGCTGCAGTCTTCCTCCTTCTTCATGGCAGGAGCGTACAAAACACGGTCCCGTCAGAACTGCTGTCAGAACCACTGTCAGAACCGCTGTCAGAACCACGGACTGACAGGTGTTAATTTGAGGAGGGCTTTGATGACCAAGGGGAGCGCACGACTCACCGAAGCCTGCGACACACCAGACAAATTAAACTTAAAATTATAATTCTATTTCAAACAGAATAACCTATTGTCACAAATAATTATGGTGCGTGATTTCTTTGGACTCAAAATATTTTCTGAATAACAAAATATAAAGTTATTAGTGAAGAAAATCCGTCTGGATGACAGCAGACTACTGCTCGTAAATTATATGACAGGTCTGGACCACTCGTAGATTTTGTTCGTATCTGAAAAAAATCTTAGGATACGAAAACATTGTTGAATGCCACAAATGATCCTAAATCTCTTGTACGCACAGTTTAAGAACAAATCTGTGCGTACGAACGGTTCTTGCATGAGGCCCATTGTCCCTATACTCAGCAAGGTTGCGCACTGAAAAACACCCTCCCCCCCTCTCCTCTTCTCAGACCCCCAAAACAGAAACGATCATTTATTCAACAGAATAAATAGATGCCCTGTGGAAAGTGCATGTTATGTACAGAAGCGTCTCCAGACAGCTCTACCCAGCACGCGCACATCAGAAGGTGTCTGAACTCCTGCTACATTTCAGACAATATACATTTTTAAAAAGCTTACTGTAAATAATAAATTAAAAATACAAAGATATGATGACATTATTTGTCATGTTTCAAAACAGGGTTAGGGTACTAATTTGTCAAAAATAACAACAGCAATCAAAATGTCAAAAAGACAGTCCAATTTACTTTAAAAAGAAACGGATGTCCGTCCGTTCGTCCTGTAAAAGAGGCCGGTTCCACGAATAATTGCTAGTGGAAAAGCCTTGGAACAGTGCCAAGCCAAGTCAAACTGTGCCGTAAAGGTGCTAATGGAAAAGGGGCATGTGAGAAGTGTGCTACAACCTCGACAGGTCACAAGTCCATGACAGAGAGACAGAGACAAACAAGACTATCACTGTCACTCTCACTCACCCCTAGGGACATTACAGCACTTTGGGTGGCCTTGTTGCTGTTTTAAGCGCTCTATAAATAAAATGGTATGGTATTTTAGAGTTACCGGTGACTCTAACTTGTATGGTTTTGGTCTGTGGGAGGAAACTGGAGTAGCTAACGAAAACACACACATGCATGGGACACTTGACATTTTTCTGCAGACATCTAATGTTCATACATAGATCGAACCAGTCAACATAGATATCATATAGTGTTTTTAAAGATTCCCCATGAGTTTGCATTTTAATGGAATATTTATGTTGCACAGTGGGGAAAAAAACAGAATCAGATTAAAAACACAAGCATCTAAATGCATTCATCATTTTGTCAGTGTGGCTTCCATAGCTGCAGGTATGTGGGCAGCCTTGAGTTGCTCAGGTGTATGCATGATTGCTTTCTATATTATTCATAACATGCATTGCATGGTACTTCTCAATCCACTCCTCCAGTCACTTGGAGACATTGATTTATTGGGCCATTAAGGCAATAAATGAAAAATAAAATAAAATAGAGCACACATTTCATGTGTACTTTGTTCAGAGATGAGAACAAAATATCACACAATGACATTTTATCTTGAAGTGTTTTTGTCATCATTTGCCATTTCATGCTCCACCAACTCCATATTTTGTAAGGGTGAGAGTGTCAAAGAAGATACTGATTTTGTGAATACATAAACAGTCAGATAATGCAGGCCGAAGACTAAATACAAAACTCTAATATACTATCTGAAAATTAAACAAAGGTTTCAATAACAATTAAACTTGTTTTATGAGAATAAAATCTGACAATCTGCACCAACTCGTAAAATGTTTAATTATCTCTTGAATTTGCCATCATGTTGAGTTAATTAACCCTGTTTATTACTATTTTAATTCACTTTAATTCAAAAGTTCTGTTTATTTTCTAATTATCCTTGACTTTTCTTTGACTTTTGAAACAAACAAAAAAAAATTTTAGACTAAAAAAAATTGCTATTTCAACCAGACCAAGATGACATTTCACCTAAATAAGTTTCAGCTTATTCTCACCTGCTGCCAAAGGCAAGAGGCTATAATGTTTTGTCTCAGTTTGTGTAATCACTTGTCTATAGTGACACTCTGAAAAATATTATTTGAAATGCATCCAGAAATCTGGAAAAGCACAATTAATACATTATACATGTATTAGGTTGGGTTTTATTTTGTCATGTGCAAAATCAACACAAGATCAACAATGCAATGAAATGCTTAGGACGAGAAGAACCATCTCGACTCCCCTCAAAAAATAAAACCACAAGATAAGATAAGAGAGATAAGATAAGAGATTTTTTATTAACATTGCACCAGTAAACCAATACAACGTGATAATGTAAACACAGTCATCCAGAGGTCAGAGAATGCTAAGCTGCTGCAATTCAAAACACATGCATGTTCGTCAGCGCGGCCATCTCTCATCCATCCTGGATGAAGAGCAAAACAGATATGGAAAAAGGAAAAACACAGTAGGTATCATTTGTGATATTCAAAAAAAGAATTTATCAAAGATTGCCTGAGGACACTCCATGATAAAGTCCCAAAAACTCTATCAGCATAAGCACAATCACACGAGACATTGTTGCAGTTTTGACGACATGCAAGGAGATATGGAGTCTGTGAGTAACTTCAGAGAACACAGTTCAGCAGTTATTCAGCTGGGCGTTATCCGAGGCACGCACAGAGATCTCTGGGGGAGGGATGGGGGGGAGGTCAGCAGGGCACTTCAGCTCTCCGCTCCAGGAGAATAATTTCCAAACAGGCCTCTTTTCAAGGACGTGTGCAGAAACCAGATTAGATAGTCTTTTTGTTTATTCCAATCCAGACCACAGTGTACTTTCTCACTGCAGCCTTCCAAGTCCAGACGCTGTTTCAGGGCCAAAATTCCAAATCATATGAGGTTCCGTTCTATGAACCCCCATCCATGCCCTGTTGGGGCCCGGGCGGCTGTAAACGAGTTCCAAAGCGCCCAGGTCCGCGGTAGTCCACCGACGCACCCAACGTGCGATTGAGCTCATACAACAGCTGGGATGAGTTGCTCACGGCCCGGATCAGAGAATCATGCTGATCAGGGAGTTTCGCCAGCGCGCTGATAGCCGCCGAAGCTCTCCTCAGCTTCAGGTAGCAGACAGCTCCGCCGATGCCAAAAAACAGAGCAGCTGCTACTAATAGTCCAATAATCCACAAATCTTCCACGTCTTCGACAGTCAAGACGGTCAGACACATAGGCTGCCACTGTCCCCACGAGTCCATCATGTATCCAGCCGCGTGTGTGTCAGAGGGGCAGACAGCTTCTCCTGGCACGGTCCGCTTCGTGGAAAAAATCTTATCTATTGAAGAAACAGCCCAATTTACTAATTCCATCGCAAATTGGTTCGAGTGAGCGCTGAAGTGTCGGACGAGACAAAAAGCAAGCAGGGAGGAGGAAAAACTTAGGGAAGGAAGGAGCAAAAAGATATGCGACTTGCCTTGTCGAGAGCCGGAAGTTAATCAAAGCAAGCAGCAAACATGCTAAAAACATTCTCAAAATGCTAACATGCTAAAAAAAACATATTAAAAATACTACAAGTACTAAACTACTAAAAAACATAAAAAAATACTTAAAAACAAGGAGCCAAAGCTAAAAAAGAACTACATCTACAGTGTGATTCATTTAGCAGTGAGGTTCTTTCAACAGCATGGCTCTGTTCTGTCAGAGGTGTGGTCTTGTTAGCAGCTTAGCAGGTCTTGTTAGCAGGTCCGGTCAGCAGCTTGGTGGTAGTAATGACCGCAGCAGCTGCCTTCACAGACTGCAGTCCAGAACTGGGTCTGGCAGACAGAGAACGTCCAAGGATGCAGAACCGAACAGGTCTGTAGAGTTTGGTCCGTGCAGGCAGATGGAGGCTAGCGCTAGCAGCATTAGCAGACGCTGCTAGCAGCTTGATGTTGATAACGACTGCAGCAGCTGCCCTCTCAGACCGTCCTCCAGAACCGGGTTTAGCATACAGAGGACATCCAAGGTACTAAAATAATATAGCCTACACTCCAATGTAAGCAACATGTTAGTCAGGGAAGGCCTTGCTTATTTCAGCAAGATACTGTAATGCTGAACTGAATCATCCATCCATTGTGACAGCGCAACTTCTGAGTAGAAGAATCCAGGTATTGAACTGACCTGCCTGTAGTCCAGACTCTCCAAACCTCTCTTCATATAAAACAAGTGGTGCATCATGAAACTAAAAAACAGCAACAACAACAACAAGAACAAAAGGCCCTGGGGCCTCAAGTATCAACGGTGCGTACACACAAAAACCGTGCGTACGTCACTATCCACGCAAAACTCCGTATGTATCAAAACAGAACTGAACGTGGATATGTCCGCACCGCCACGGCAGCTCCAGTGCAGACGCACGTTTCTGTGGTTTGTGTTCCTTTGGCGACACCTACAGGTGATTCTGGAAACTGTTCATGATGGGGTAATAATGATTATTTCCACCCAAACACACATGATGAACAATTATTACATCCACATGGACGCAATCAGAATACAACCTGCAAAAAATATAAAAAACAGAAAGACTGAATAGTTCTGCACAGCTTAAATTCTTGTTTTTTGTTCATTTTTAGCTGTTTTAGCAGTTGAAGAACGTGATGCATGATGGGACAAGACGACATTCCTCTGTTGCAGGGTATATTTAAATGAAAACAACGTTTGTCTTTATTTTTAATTCATTCCAGATTTAAAGAACACAAGAAAACTATTTTTTAAAAAACCCACAAGAAATCCTCTTTTGCCTTCATTTCATGTATTGTTTCATTTCATGTTGTTCATTCTAAATAGTTTTCTTGTGTTCTTTAAATCTGGAATGAATTTTATTTTAAAAAAAACGTTGTACCATGCGGGATTCGAACTCATGAGGTTTGGGACGAAAGGCGGGCACGCTACCCACTGACCTATTTAGGCATGTTAGAATAGCTTGGTCAACTTTTCATTTAAAAGTGGACGGTTTGTTGTGCGCTGAGCGTGCCAAACAAAACCTTTTTCCGTGCCTCTCTACGTCACTCAGAAGTGTCTCCAGTTCACAGTCCGTGAAGTTCCTCTTTTTTCCACGTTTCGACATGATTTGCAATAGAGCAAAGACGACATTCCTAACGTGCAGGGCATATTTAAATGAATTTGCATATTTATATGGAGGCGTGTCAAAGGCGGAGTCGGCCACTCTCTCATGTGCGCTCAATTCCACGTTGATTGTGATGTACAAAAGCAATGTGCGTGGATACCGGCGTATGCACAGTTTGATACATCTGGATTTTTTTGTGCGTACGCAGATTTCTGGATTTGACCGTGCGGCACTTTTCAGTAAGAAGTCCACGCAAGTCTTTGTACATGAGGCCCCAGGACTGTTGAACAGCTAGCTAATGTTTACTACTGATCCATCCATTATCTTTACCTGCTTCTTCCTTTTCAGGTCATGGGGGTCACTGCTTCCCATATCCAGCAGTCCCTGTGCGGGAGGTGGGGGACACCCTGGACAGGTCTCCAGTCCATCACAGGGACACATAGAGACAAACGAGACAACCATTCACTCGTTCACTCACACCTAAAGACAATTTAGTTACCAATCAGTCTAACATACATGTTTTTGGTCTGTGGGAGGAAACTGGAGTACCCGGAGAAAACCCACGCATGCACGGAGAGAACACAAACTCCACCCAGAAGGTTCCTTGACTGGAATTTGAACTGGCGACCATCTCACTGAGAGGCAACAGCTCTACCAACTGTGCCACCGTGCCGCCTACTATGGATCCATATTGAAAAAATGTGTTTAGGAAATTTACAAATGAATGCTTTATGGTTTTATTTAAATTTAACTCATTGGCCCCCATGCACGAACCGTTCGTATGCACAGATTTGTTCTTAAACTGTGCGTACGAGTGTTTTAGGATCATTTGTGGCATTCAACAATGTTTTCGTATCCTACGATTTTCTTCAGATACGAACAAAATTTACGAGTGGTCCGGACCTGTCGTATAATTTAGGAGCGTCAGTCTGCTGTCATCCAGACGGATCTTCTCCACGAATAACTTCATATTTCGTTATTTAGAAAATATTTTGGGTTTAAAAAAATCACGCACCATAATTATTCTTGACAATAGGTTATTCTGTTTGAATTAGAATTATAATTTTAAGTTTAATTTGTCTGGTGTGTCGCGCAGGCTTCAGTGAGTCGTGCGCTCCCCTTGGTCATCAAAGCCGCTCCTCATATTAACACCCAGGTACATAAAATTCCCATACACCGCCGCAGAACAAGTACGAATTAAGACTGATTTTCATGCTATTGCTGGACTGCTGTGCAAACACCATCGGAGCAATAGATTATTATATCTGATTCGAAATATAACCTGCAGAATGTGGTTGCGCGATGACCAGGAGGTGCGCGCATGACACATTTGTGCTGCAAAACATGTTGGCACGCGTCTTGCAGCGTGGCATTTATTGTCCATCCATAACGCAGACTTGACCACCTCCTGTCCGTGCTGCGGCGAGACGTTTGTTTGAAGCCATTTTCAGATCAAACCATTTATTCTTGATTTCTGATACTGTACGACCCACGGGAGACACAACATATGCACTACAATATTAATATGAAGTTAACTGTAGTTTCGAGACATTTTAAAATGCTTCTGTTCAAAAACACATCCGACACTTGCGGGGGGTGGGGGGTAGCGGTGCGCTCTTCTGAATAAGTGAAACTATAATGTAACACAGTACACTAAAATTAAAGATATTTGACCATCCGACACTTGCGGGGGGTGGGGGGTGGGGGGGTAGCCACAGCGCCACTGAGAGCAGATCTCCGAACGCGTGAAGTTCCTCCTTTTACTTCTTGAGTTTGAATGAATGGACACTTCCTGCTGTCAGAAGGCAGGAAGCGTGGCCTTATATGGTGTTTTGAGGGGTGGAAATTATGTAAATTACCTTCCCGCGAGCACGCGCAGGTGAGTAGAACAGGTGGGATCCATCAACTTTAAGCAGCCCGTTTACACGCTTTTCCTGTGGATAGAAGACTTTGTTGGATCTGACGTGGCATGTTCGTACGAACGCTTCGTACGAACAAAAGTAGGAGAAATTTAGGATAAAAATACGAACATTTTCGTGCATGAGGGCCATTGTCCCTACTTTGTCAGACTTGGGCTTATAGTATATATTGTAAGTGGAATCTTCAAGAGGCTGATGGTTTCCCTGACAAATACAACTTCTATTAGTGTTAAAAACAAACGGCTAAATGATTCACTTCCATGCAAAAAGATCAGGTGGAAAAGACTCTAGGAGAAATTTATCCATGCTTGATAACTTAAGAAACAGTTTGAAAATCTGAGCTTTGAGTTATTCAATGATCATCAGAGAACATATAGACAATAACCAGAGCTGAAAATATCCACAAGTACATTAAAAAGCGTTCAGAATTACATTTATAAACTGCAGCACACTCTGTTCCCTTCAATTTATGAGTAATTGGTGAGGAGTTATTTTGAACATTTTGACTTTCCATGAAGCAAACCCAGTCACAGTCTGGTTATTTACACATTTCCTTTTTCCTCCTTGCTGTCACATTACCAGTTTGTTTTGGAATGAGGAGAGGCTCGTGATTTCTTTGTGCCTGCGTGTGTTCTTTATCTTTGTGTGGTTTCCTGGGGTTTACAGAATACAGTATTGTCCAACTCAGCCATGGTTTTGTTTGGCGCATTGATATATCCTTAGAAACTTTTTTAATGTAGCAATGTGTAAACAACACAATAATCACATTTAGAAGCTGCTACTGTTATAATTATTTTTAAAAATATACCCTAGTTTAGATGTGGTTGTTTAAAAGTCTAGACGCATTAGAGGTTCAAGGGTATACAGGAATCGTATTGATTTTTCATCAAGACATGTTTTTATCTCGTCGCCACAAATGCAGGACAAAAAAGAGCCTTGGGAGGTTTTCTATCTGCATAGTTGTAGCAGCGGGAACAGCGAGTGCCATAAATCCTGTCGTCCACTTTAAGAAAGAGCTGTTTCCAAAGACACCCCACATTAAGCTGCACTCTTTAATTTGATAAGAGTTTCTTCAAGGCAATTTATGTTGAGTGTGTAATCATGTGCAAAAGCATCTCCACAGAGGAGATCAATAAGAAAAAAAAATTCATTTCCAGAATCATTAGGACTTCAGTGAGCAACGATTCTGTGGCTGTATTGATTTGTGCAGCAGGTGTTAAAAACAGGAGGCTCGGCTGACATTGAGAAGTGGAGAACGTCATCATCAGCGTACTGAAAGGGTTTTTTGTTTAGCATTAATTATCACTAGTCCTTAGATTGTCTCTTAGTGCCTCTCAATGACATGTGCTGACTCTATGATTTACCTCTGCAAGGACATGTTGCCACTGTGTTCAGATTAGAAACAGCTTGTCGCTACTAGATAATAGATTTTTATTAACAAGTCTGCTGATATGCCACTTTGACTTACAGCAGAACTTTGTCAAAGTTTATGCTCACTATTAGCTATTCCACCACTTGACCTTCAAGCTTGGCCACCAGCCTTTTGTAAAACATTTATTTCCTTACAAATGATAACAAAGAATCAACAGAATGGCACCAAAGCAATGGTGTAGTCTACATTTTTGTAGTGGGTATACTGTGCTTAGAAACTGTTAGTACAACGAAATTGTCAATTAATTTTGATTGTTAAGCATATTGAACATTTTCAAATTTGTCTGAGGCTTATATTTGAATAAATGTACAAAAAACTTTGTACAATAGATGGCTTTGTATTAAAAACATGTTATAGAATTTAGCAAAGCAAAAAGTGTTCATGTATTAAGTAGTAAGTACAGAATTATACAATAATTCACTGAATAAGCAATAAACAAGTGCTGCATACAGATAGATTGCTGCAGAAGCATTTAACTGCCTTTAACATGTCAATGACACATGCCTAATGATATGTCATGTATCATTGGGCACTTTTAAGTGGGTATACTGAAATTCTTAAGCTTTTGTAGCGGGTATACTCCGTATACCCACGCTTATCGCATAGACTACACCACTACATCAAAGGTGTCAGAGATGGTGCATCTTTCAATGGAATAAGTGAGTTTCATCTTTGTTGCAAATAGTGGGAAAATATGTCAGATTGAAATATCCACAAAAGGTCAAAAAGTGGATCATGAAATATGAGTGGCCTTAATTTTACAGATTGTGAGCAACCACAGGGAAAAGCATACAGTAGCTTTCTATAAAAGAATGTGAATCATCTGCCACATTTCATGCCAGAGTTTTGGGCTAAGATTATCTTCTGTTGAGAAATCACAGGTTAAAGGTTAGTTGGTCAAACCTTGAAATTGAAATGTTGCACAATTTTAAGAAGAATTGCAATAGCTTGCGTAATCTTTTAGCTGTTGAGCTGTGTGTTATTAATTACCTTAAGCAACTAACATTATTTGTAGCTTAATACCTATGTAATATCACTCATATTAGAATTATCTTATCTAAAAATGATGCGGACAAACTGGTTCATGCATTTGTCACGTCTAGACTGGACTATTGTAATGGTTTATTATCTGGTGTCCAAATACTTATTTAAAATGTCTTCGGTTGATCCAAAATGCTGCTGTCAGAGACTTAACTGGAGTTAGTAGGAGAGATCATATCTCTCCAGTTTTAGTTTCTCTCCAATGGCACCCTGTCAAATCCAGAACTGAATTAAAAAATATTACTTCTAACTTACAAAGCTCTCAACAACATAGCTCCATCTTATATTTGAGAACTTATTGTTCCACATTTTCCTAACGGAGCACTTCGTTGTGGGACTGCAGTTCCTAGAGTTTCCAAAAGCAGAATGGGAGGAAGATCTTTCAGTTATCAGGCTCCTGTGGAACCAACTTCCAGTTTCTGTCTGTGAGGCTGACACATTGTCCAGTTTGAAGACTTTCCTTTTTGATAAATCCTATAGTTAGGGTTGGATTGTTATGCTGCCACAGGCTTAGAATACTGGAGGACAAACTGACCTAATTTCTTTAAATGAATTGTTACAATTGAAAAGTTTTCATTTGATACTATTTATTTCTTAACATGTGATTCTTGACCTGCCATTGTGTATCTGTTCCTCTCAAACCCAGCCGGTCAAAGCAGATGACCACTTGTCCTGAGTCTGGTTCTGCTAAAGGTTTCTTCCTCATGAGGGAGTTTTTCCTTTCCACTGTCACCTTAATACTTGCTCAAGATGAAATTTTTGTGATGAAGTTAAATTCAAAGCAGTCTACTCAGATAAATAATGTTAAATTGTTATTTTTATGTATGAATGTTTCTGTTCAGTGCCCTGAGATGAATTATGTTGTGACTTGGTGCTATATAAATAAACTGAATTGAATTGACAAAAAAATTGTCTGGTCTTGTGGACATTCAAGAAGGAGTCCTATTGGGCCTTTTTGGCCTGTGGGACCCCGGAAGCAGCAGATAGGTACCGGCAGTCCAAGCGGCATGCGGCTCGGGTGGTTGCTGAGGCAAAAACTCGGGCGTGGGAGGAGTTCGGAGAGGCCATGGAGAATGACTTCCGTACGGCTTCGAGGCGATTCTGGTCCACCATCCGGCGTCTCAGGGGGGGAAAGCGGTACGCGACCAACACCATTTATGGTGGGGATGGCGTGCTGTTGACCTCAACTCGGGATGTTGTGAGTCGGTGGGCGGAGTACTTCGAAGACCTCCTCAATCCTACTGGCACGTCTTCCACTGAGGAAGCGGAGCCTGGGGACTTTGGGTCGGGCTCTCCAATCTCTGGTGCTGAGGTCACCGAGGTGGTTAAAAAGCTCCGCGGTGGCAGGGCTCCGGGGGTGGATGAGATTCGCCCTGAGTTCCTTAGGGCTCTGGATGTTGTGGGGTTGTGTTGGCTTACGCGACTCTGCAATATTGCGTGGACATCGGGGGCAGTTCCCTTGGATTGGCAGACTGGGGTGGTGGTTCCCCTATTCAAAAAGGGGGACCGTAGGGTGTGTTCCAACTATAGGGGGATCACACTCTTAAGCCTCCCTGGTAAGGTCTATTCAGGGGTTCTGGAGAGGAGGGTCCGTCGGATAGTCGAACCTCGGATTCAGGAGGAGCAGTGTGGTTTTCGTGCTGGTCGTGGAACACTGGACCAGCTCTACACCCTCAGCAGGGTCCTGGAGGGTGCGTGGGAGTTTGCCCAACCAGTTTACATGTGCTTTGTGGACTTGGAGAAGGCATTCGACCGCGTCCCTCGGGGGGTTCTGTGGGGGGTACTCCGGGAGTATGGGGTACCAGGCCCTTTGATAAGGGCTGTTAGGTCCCTGTACGACCGGTGTCAGAGCTTGGTCCGCATTGCCGGCAGTAAGTCAGGCTCGTTTCCGGTGAGAGTTGGACTCCGCCAAGGTTGCCCTTTGTCACCGATTCTGTTCATAACTTTTATGGACAGAATTTCTAGGCGCAGCCAAGGTGTTGAGAGGATCCGTTTTGGTGGCCTTAGAATCGCTTCTCTGTTTTTTGCAGATGATGTGGTCCTATTGGCTTCATCAGATCGTGATCTACAGCTTTCACTGGAGCGGTTTGCAGCCGAGTGTGATGCGGCCGGGATGAGGATCAGTTCCTCCAAATCCGAGGCCATGGTCTTGAGCCGGAAAAGGGTAGCATGCCCTCTCCGGGTCGGGGAGGAGGTCCTGCCCCAAGTGGAGGAGTTTAAGTATCTCGGGTCTTGTTCACGAATGAGGGAAAACTGGAGCGTGAGATCGATAGGCGGATAGGTGCAGCGTCCGCAGTGAAGCGGGCGCTGTACCGGTCTGTCGTGGTGAAGAGAGAGCTGAGTCGAAAGGCAAAGCTCTCAATTTACCGATCGATCTACGTTCACACCCTCATCTATGGTCATGAGCTTTGGGATGAACCAGTCTTTGCTGTGATGTATGTTGGGGTTTAAAAGCCACTGGCACATTGTGTTTAGAAAATAAACGTCTCAATGTCTCTGAAATTCCCGCAACATATGGAATGACCACTGGTCTGGGTCTGGGTTCCTCCTTTTCACCTGATGGCTGGCTGGAGTCCTGTTTGGGTTTCTTCTCTGCTTTCAGGAATGCTCATTTAGGATATCCACATTTCACTAAAGCCTGTTTTTTGTAGGATTTCTCCTTATGCCTGGCTCCTGAGTTAGTGGGGACCCGTTTTTATGTGTGCTAAAATCATTTTGCCGGAGGTAAAAGGGCTCCAATGTGTTTGCTCATGACTCTTTGTGAGTGTGTAAAGTAATCGTTGGATGAAAATATGCCAGCGATTAGCTTTTCGAGTCTATCAAATTCAAGATGGCAGCTAAAGCTATAATCAACCTTAGCCCAAACATAAAATATGATGTTTTTAAACGCATGCCTGTAGGCGCCTGCTGACATGCATTCCTTCAAGGAAAGCTAGATCATTGATTTGTATTGATTTGTATTGACAGTATAACATCTGATCTCATTCTACATTAATGTCAGGAGCACTCAATCTTTATTTGGCTTGAATGTGTTCTGTGAGTTTGTACGCAGATGAGATTGCAAGTTATTGCATCCTGATTTGATTATGTCCCAATAGGCTTTGGTAGTGTCTGGACTGCTTAGTTTTGTCACACTTCAAAAAGCACTTTGAAATATTTATCAGGTAACTGAGAGGGGAAGTGTCTGTGACAAACACTCTGCTGGCTTTGGTCTTCAAGTCATGTTTTGAGGTGCGGTTAGGATAATGTTCTTTTTGCAGTTTGAATTCCATCCTACATGCAAACTAGAGAAAGCAGCACATTTATTTAAAAAAAAAAAATGGTGACTTCTTTTTATTTTTTAATTTTTTTTACTAAGGTCTTGTGGTTTCACCTAAGACAGATGGAGACATTAAAAAGCAACTCCTTTTTGGCAAGAGATTGTTTTCTTCATTGACGTGAGTCAGTGTTTGTGATGTGACAGCATTTGTATCTCTCAAATTGTAAAAATAATAAAATAAAATAAAAACCTTCAACCTTTTTCAGATAACTCGAGTCATTATTTGTTTTCATGACCCAACAGTGAAGTCTGATCCTTGTTTCCTCAAAACATTTTAGTGTCAGTTGGTGTCTCTCCAGAGACCTTAAGTCTAGACATAATCTGACATTGAGAAAGCCTCTTTATTTTGCCAAGAATCACAATTTTACTCTTGGTACTTTCTTTTATGTCCAATGTCATTTTCACCACCATAACAAAGCTTTTTAGTAAGCTAATGTTATTCTGAAAACTCAGGGCAGTCGTTAAAATGAAAAACCTCTGCAGAGCAAACAAAATCTGAGTTTTGCTTGTTTTTGATTTAATTTGATGACTACCGGTACCTGAAAAAGCAAGTGGGGTCCCAGTGCACTGTCCCATGGTGTTATTTTCTTGTACTTTTAAATGTAATAAAACAAACTGTTAGACTGATTGATAACTCTAAATTGGCTCTAGGTGTGAGTGAGAGAGTGAATGGTTGTTTGTCTCTCTGTGTCCCTGTGATGTGTCCCCCACCTCTCACACAGTGACTGCTGGTTATGGACACCAGTGACCCAAAAAGGAAGATGCAGGTAAAAGATAATGGATGGATGGAACTGTTTATTTTCTGGCCTGGCAGTCAAGACAAGTGTGCAAAACAATTTTTACTTGGAAACTCCAAATAGAGTTAGAATGTAAGTGTTGGTGTCATGGAAATAAAAATGTGTCTGTATTCAACTAAGTGGACTTTCAACCACATCAAACTTTGACCTTAAAATCTGTAAATTTGTCAGAATTATATATATATATATAGGGCTGCCAA
>JBBPBX010014380.1:24211-41286 GCA_038048925.1 Garcialebias charrua
CTCCAAAATTTAATCAGCTGTATCCAACAAAGTTATGTCAGGTCCTCTGGACGTTTTTGTTGTTGTTTTTTTACATTTTGTTTTTCATCCAGAAGACTTCAACAGTCTGAAGAGCCACAACAAATTCAGTCTCATAAATAGTATCTTCACACCGTGGGTCAACTAGTTTGATGGTGCTCAGATGGTTTTTGGAGTTTGCCCTCGATTGACATTTCAACAAAACATTAGTTGAGGGCAAACTCCAAAACCTTTTTTTTCTGCTATGGAGTATGCTGTTTGTGGGAATCTGTTGTGTTTGTTGGTGGCTCCTCAGATCGAATAAGTCCTTTGAATGAAGGACAAAACTGTCCACTAACCAGACTTCTGGGTAGTGTAGTTCTTTTTGAATGGCGTTACAGTATGTGCTTATTGAAACGGTAAATAGATTGCACTTATATAGCACGTTTCTATCTTATCAAGATACTCAAAGCTCTTTACACTACAATCCATGCCCTCATGTACCCATTCATACAGCACTCTACTAGATCTATACAACACTAATCTTAAGCTGTAGAGACTAATCAGAGATTTTTCACATTCATACACCGATGGGACACACATCGGAGGCAATGAGAAGTTCAGTGTCTTGCCCAGGGGCACTTGGGCATGTGACTATTGGTGGAATCGAACCTCTAACTCTACATTAGAGGACGACTGCTCTAACCACTCAGCCACAGCTGCCCACCAAGAAAACTACAAAATAGCGGCACCTGTCTGAAGATTTTTTTATTTAATTTTTTGTCCTGTACCATCCAAATCACATGAATAATATTAAAGTTGACAATCGTTGAAAAAAAATGCGAAAGAGTGAGTCTTCGAACGTTGAACCACGATGTAGCGAGGGACTACCGTATAGAACAAATGTAAAATCTGAACAGTCTGAGTCAGAGTTATATCTTCATTTTTAGATTGGCACAAACGTTAGACAGATTTTAAAGTGATTTTGAATGCCTCAAAGTGCTGTTCGGTCACACTCCAGGCCTGTTCTGTGGATATTTTTTTCTCATGTTTTCATTAATGTAACCTTCAGGTTCTATTGGAGCATCTGTCGTCTGATTGGTCAACACCATCTCTGGTCTGTGTGATTGAACAAAGACAAGCTGCAATGCAGGGAACCTTTATTTTTGAATTACAGCTCAATCTCTTAAAAAAAGTATTTTGAATCCTACTGAATACCTCTTGCTGATCCATGATTAGTACTTTAGCGAGCATGAGTTATATTTTTGGATATTGTGTGTGTGAGTTTAACTACACAACAGTATGACAGTTAACTGGAGATAAATGGTCATCCCATGATGGAGGCATCAAAGCGAAGCTCCTTCATCTGTACATGTTCATTCTGTACTTTGCTCAGCAACAAACTCTCCCAGCTCGACCGTCTGCAGCAGTTAATAGCTTTAAAAGTGGACAGAGTCGTGCTCTTTTCTGCAAAAGGCCACTCACGGTTAAGTGTGCTTACAGGCACACATGCACTGATAAACATGCACACACAAACATTGTTGGGTTCAAACAGGTTTTGGATAAAAACGGTTGTGTGCCGCTGAGTTTAGCTCCTCAGTCTGTGCCTCCTTTTCTCCGTGACTCCTACAGCTGCACTGGAGACTTGCTGTACTAAGAAATTCAGCACAGATTTGACAGTAAATGTTAAGTTTTTGATTTTGACTGTGCACAGCCCTCAAATATAAATGAGTCCGCTTTGTTTAAAATGTTATTAAGGGAACTAACTTCATTTTGAAGTGGTTTTATGGGTGAAATGTATTAATAATTAATGTCTTGTGATAGTGGAAATATATTTTAGATCATACAGGATTGAAAAGCTATAAACATTTAATGATTTTTTATATATATATATTTGTACAGAAAACCCACTTCAGAACAGCTGAACTGTTCATTTAAAAATATAGACAAAGAATGTCCGTAATATTTGCACTTAAAGACCGTGTAAAGTGAAATTAGATTTGTGTTTTTAGTTTATCACATGGCATAAATATGTGTTATTAATCACCCATATAAATCTGACTGATTAAAAACATTGTTTTCCTTATAAAATTAAGTGTCAAAAATCATGAAAATACATTATTTTCTCTTAGTCTGGAACTGTGGGGGCGTGTCAGCAGTGGGCGTGGTTTCAGCGCAGCACTGCAGCTCAGAGAGCAAGTAGGAGGACTCTCTCGCTCAGAGCTGAACTGTGTGGAGGAGGAAGACAGGTTCATCAGTAAACCTGCTCTGTTTGCTCCTTTTTCCAAGAGTTACGCTGTTTTTAGTGCACAAACAACTCTGGTTTTATTTTTAAAGTTGAGGACGCAACTATAATTCATAACTCCGCTGTTATGTGTTTAGAAGATGAGCGGACTCGCGCGGCTGCACCGGTCCGACCCGACACATCGCATGCGGGGGCTGTGTTGGTGATTAAGATAAAGAGGGCTGTGTTGGTGATTAAGATAAAGAGTAATCACGTTGATAACTAAGTATGCAATGGACCTGTCGCATTTTCTTAGCAAAAAAGGAGCTTGTGAACTTGTAGGGCACAGGCTTAGCAATAAAAAAAAAGAAAGAAAGAAAAGAAACAGGAAAGGCGGCGGCGGTGTCCGGAGGCTGAGGAGGGAGACGGTCAGTAGCAGGTGCCCTGACCATTAAAACATCCTGGGAAGATGCAGGAACGAGGCATAATTGATTAGCTAGCTAACAATGAACAAAATATCTATGCTATTGCTATCTGATGCTATCTGCGAGTCGCGAGTGAACGGCTCCACCCATGCGAAGAACAATTTATATGACTGGAGCAGCAGGGGGTAGGGCTATACTAATGAGGACCGCGTGACGAAACGCGGTCCCGTTTAAAACACGCCTAAAAAATCCTGAAACACACATGTCTTTATACACAGTTTCATGTATAACTTCAAAATTAATTGAGCTACAATTTTGAGACTTTTTACTCATTTACAACATTACAATTATCACATTTATAATGTTTATTTAAGAAAATGTTGAAATTCACTTTACACGGTCTTTAAGTTAGCGACAGATGAATCTAATAAACATCTTATAGTTTGAAAAGTTGTGTTTACTTTATTTACCAATAATTTTGTTGCATGGCAGCCAGGCATAAGGTCACCTTTTTCCACAGCATGTTCTTTAGCGTGTCATAACAGAAAAGCACAGATGTTCAAAATATAAAAAATGACAACAAGCTGTTTTCGTGTCTCAGATGTTGTGAACAGCTCCACTCAAAGCCATTATTAACAAAACCTGACATTCGTGGCAAGTTATAATTTACTTCAAGAAGCATGTCCTTCATCAAAAATGCTATTTCAACATTTCAGTTTTCAGCTCTTTTTTTATGGTGTTTGCAGTGGTTGTACCTTATGACGGATCGTTTAGATGCTCCTAGAGATGGACGTGCTCACATGTGCTGAAATCACTCCATGCAGCCTTTATTTCCCCGTTGGAATGATAGTGTGTCAAAATAAATGATATACTTTGTAAGTGAATGATGTTTTATTAAAAATAATGAAATAAATGTCACTGTACAGCCTCAATTTCAACAAGGATGAGATTCTCTGTAAAATGTGAATAAAAATAGAAAGCAATGATTTTTATTTTGAATTTCAGAGTCAGAGTCAGAGAGTCAGAGAGTCTTTATTGTCATTTGCACCGCATGTGGTACATGAGATGAAAACGAGATTATGTACACGAGGTCCCAGTTACATCCAACAACAAATGAAAGAGAAAAACAGTAATAACATCTAGAACTAACTAAGAAAAACATCAACTAGTAATACACTAAGCCTAATATAGTGGGAATAAACAGCAGCACGAACATGAGTTTGTATGAGCAGATGGTCACAGATGAACACAGATGAACACAGCAACAAGAAAACAGATCAGCATCAGCATGATGTGATATTTTGCAGTGTTTTTATTTTATTTTTATTTATTCATGAGTCTAACAGCCTCAGGGTAGAAGCTGTTCCTCAGTCTAGTGGTTCTACACTTGATGCTCCTCAACCTCCGTCCTGAGGGGAGTGGGGCAAAGAGTGAGTGTGCTGGATGAGTGAGGTCTTTCATGATGCAGGTGGCTCTTTTCCTGCATCTGGAGGTGTAAATGTCTGTGATGGTGGGGAGACTGACTCCAACAGACTTCTGTGCAGCCTTCACCACTCTCTGCAGAGCTTTCCTCTCTTCAACTGTGCAGCCTCCATGCCACACGTTGATGCTGGAGCACAGGATGCTCTCCACTGCACACCTGTAGAAGGAGGTGAGAACTGGGCTGCTCAGACCAGCTCGTCTCAGCCGTCTGAGGAAGTAGAGTCTCTGATGACCTTTCTTGATCAGGCTGGTGGTGTTGTTGCTCCAGCTGAGGTTATCATTCAGGTGTACACCCAAGTATTTGTAGCTGGAGACCACTTCCACTGCAGACCCACCTATTACCAGTGGGGCATGGGTGTGTTTGTTCCTTCTGAAGTCCACAATCATCTCCTTTGTCTTCTTCACATTCATGTGAAGATTATTCTCTTTGCACCAGCTCTCCAGATGTTCCACCTCCTGTCTGTAGCTGGACTCATCATTGTTTGTGATGCATCCCACCACCGCTGTATCATCTGCAAACTTAACAATATGACAGCCTGGAAGTGTGGCTGTACAATCATATGTGAGCAGAGTGAACAGAAGGGGGCTCAGCACACATCCCTGAGGAGAGCCAGTGCTGAGGGTTATGGTGGAGGAGGAGAAGTTGTGGATCTTCACGGACTGTGGTCTGTCTGTTAAGAAGTCTAGTATCCAGTTACAAATAGAGGGGCTTAGTCCAAGTGTAGATAGTTTGTCTATCAGAGTTTGGGGGATCATGGTGTTGAAGGCAGATGTGAAGTCCACAAAGAGCAGACGCACGTATGAGTCCTTCTGATCCAGGTGGGTGAGAGCAGTGTGGACCACGGAAGAAATGGCGTCCTCTGTTGATCGGTTCTCACGGTATGCGTATTGATGAGGGTCCTCATTGATGTTGACGGTTGCCTTGATGTGGGACATGACCAGTTTCTCAAAACATTTAGCGACTATCGGGGTGAGGGCCACCGGTCTATAGTCATTCAGACCAGTCACTGTGGAGCTCTTTGGGACTGGGATGATGGTCGCGGTCTTCAGGCAGGTGGGAACTGACTCCAGTGCAAGTGAGGTGGTGAAGATGTCAGCCAGCACCTCACAGAGCTGGTCCGCACATTCCTTCAGAACTTTCCCTGGGATGTTGTCTGGTCCGGTTGCTTTATGAGGATTAATCTTTCTGAGACTGCCTCTCACTTCTGCTGCGGACACCCTGAGATGCTCTTCATCTGGTGATGAGGTGAGTCTGGTGCTAGCAGGTCTGTTTGGATCATCAAAACGTGCATAAAACTTATTGAGGGCATCAGGCAGAGATGGGTCCCTGGGGCATTGTTTGTTTTTGCCTTTGTAATCTGTTATGCATTTAATACCCTTCCACATGCTCCGTGGGTCTTGTGAGGTGAACTGTCCCTCGATCCTCTGTGCATACGTGGCCTTGGCCTTCTTAATGCCATCCTTCAGTTCATTCCTGCTCTTTCTCAGTTCCACTTTATCTCCTGACTTGAATGCAGTGTCTCTGGCTGCTAGCAAGGCGTGAACTTCTTTATTTAACCAGGGTTTCCGGTTCGGGTAGGATTTCACATATTTTTTTATGGATACATTTTCAGAGCATGTACTGATGTAACCCAGGACTGAGGAAGCGTACAATTCCATGTCCACTGAACTACCATCAGTGGCTGCTTCTCTGAAAACAGACCAGTTTGTCCTCTCAAAACAGTCTCTCAACATGGGGGAACTATCTTGAGGCCAGATTGTTATTTCTCTTTGTTCCGGCTTCCGGCGCCTGAGTGGAGGGAGTTCTCTTGGCGCCAGAATCAGAGAGTCGTGGTCTGAAGATCCGAGCGCTGGGCGTGTCTTCGCTGTGTATGCCCCCTTTACATTTGTGAAGACTTGGTCGAGTGTTTTATCTCCTCTCGTGGCTGCGAAGACGTTCTTATTGAAGGCTGGGAGGGACACCTGGAGATCCACGTGATTGACGTCCCCGCAAACAATGAAAAGCCCCTCAGGATATTTACATTCCAGCGAGGTGAGTAAGTCGTGAATCTCTCTCTGGGCGTCGTTAGCATTAGCATCGGGTGCTATGTAAATAACGCTGATTACGATCACTGAATAGTCACGTGGCATATAATGCGGCCTACATCTTATTGTGATCAACTCCACGGCAGCTGAACAAGCTCTTTTTATCACAGCACAGTTCGTGCACCAATCTTTGTGTACGTAAATACAAACACCACCACCTCGCGTTTTCCCCGTAGTCTCGAAGCACCGGTCTGTTCTGAAAAAGAGCCGGTCGTCCAGCTCGTAAACAGAGTCTGGAGTCTCCTCAGAAATCCACGTTTCCGTAAGACAAAGCACGGAACATCTTCTCATCTCCTCCGACGTGGTTACCCTCAAACGAAGTAGATCCATCTTGTTGTCGAGTGAGCGAACGTTAGACAGGAAAAGAGCCGGCATCGGGGGTTTACCGGTTTTAGCGTCTTTCCGCATTCTCGTCATAATTCCTGCACGACAACCCCGCTTCTTTTCCCGTGAGCATCGCTTTCTTTTCTTTCCCCTGGAGTGCATCTGCTTCCAGAAGGACGTTTTCAGCAGGTCCAATCTTCCGAGTTCTGATTTGAGTTCGTTGCTGATTTCAGCTGTGCCCTGTGGTAAATCCGCTCCAATTCTTAACAGATCAGTTCGGCTGTAATTCACCCGCAAAACACGCGCAGAGTCAGGTACAAAAACACTTTTAAAATTACTAAAAACTAGAGATGATCCGGGAACTCGTGAAGCTGCGGCTGCACTGAGCGCGGCCATCTTGCATTTCCTGGTAGCAACGCCTCTAAAATCTTGGGCAGGGCCACGTTTCCCACAGTGAAGCATCTTTCTTCGTCTAATAATAAACTGTAAACGTCCAGGAGCTGAGGAGGTTTTGGAGAGGAGTGTCTCGCACACAAGCACATAGTGACGCCGACATTACGCAGAGGGGGGGGGGGGACTCAGAGGCGGTTGAGCAACCAGCTCATAGAGCTGTGCACAATCATGTGGGGGTGGGGGGCTGCCGAGGACGGCCAGAGGCGAATAGTCCTGAAATGATGACAGAATGTTTAATCAGCTGGGCTCCTCTGAAAAGTCTGTGGAATTTGTCAGTAGCATGTTTGGGAGGGGGATGAAAGCATCAGGTTTACAAAACTACTCAGTAGGGGTTGAACGAGTACATAATTTTTAACCTCGACATTAACATAAAAAAACTCGAGCGGCGCTCGAGTAGCCGATGACGTCACAGTGTCTTATGATGCAAAATAAATAAATAAATATAATGCATAAAAACGTCTTTACAAAAAGAAAAAAAAGACCAACAAAACATTGGGAGCATTTATTATGCTCCTATCATTTATCATACTGCACATAAGTCACAGGAAAAACAAAACTATTAGTTATTATTATTAATATTAAAAGTGAAAGTAAGGCGCTGAAAACCGAAACTTAAAAAACAAATGGGGCCACAGCCACACCGTACCACAGCCTGCAGTGCTGTGCAATTTAGGTTTACTTTTAGAGATTGTGTTTATAGGTTTTTAATAGCTCTAGAGAGATTAATATTTGTTTCTTTTTCTTTGTGAAACGAGAGAGATGAAGCCGTTTCGGCCGTGTTATATATGTGACCTGCAATGCAACACTGCCCTCTGCTGTCACAATCTACTACGGTGGTCAGAGAAAAGAAAGTCAACAGGATGTTTCAATGAGTAGCGCAATTTATAAAATTATAAACTGTTTTACCTTTTTGACAAGACTGGACCAGCTCCATACATCCGTGCGCACAAAGGAATCCATTTTGTAGCGTCTACTAAAAGCTAAAAGCTACCCGCGCTCTGTTTTTATCACGTGATGTGACGTACAGACGTTACTGCAACGTGATGACGTCACTACGGGTAGTCGAGGTGGACAAAAAAGCCTCGATAGAAGTCAAAGCGCTCGATCTGTCGAAAACTCGGTTACTCTGTTAAAGCACTACTACTCAGGCATATTGAGATAAGAGAGCCAAATGTCAGATGAACACAATTGTTTTGGGAACAGGCAGAACTTTAATGACATCTGCCTTCAGTCTGTGTCAGTCCACTCACTTCCGAAATGTCCAAATTAAAATGACCACACCAATGGAACATGCCTTAGAAAATCCCTGAGATTTAATCCATTCAGCCAAAAGTCAGTTTTCGAGACATGAACTAAGCCATCATGTAAGACAGGCAGCCTGACCAGGTCCAGATTTGCTGCCGATGTCTTCCTTTTGTGTTGATAGACCAAGAACCAGCCAAATCCAAAAAGCAGGAACCAGTTATCATAAATCCAATTAAATATGTGTCCTTAAGATCCACAGATGACAGCAGAGATAGACACATCATCAAGTCTTCCAAGTCGATGAGATATCCAGCTGTGTTCATGCCAACAGGGCAAATCAGCTCGTCTACAGCCTGTCTTCTTGTTGAAGAAATGTTATCAGTTGTGTTGAGGGACCAACTCACCAAAGTTGAAGTCCATAGTTATGATTCGGAAGATTTTGTATATACAGTACATACAGGGAGTCCTCAACTTACGAACGAGTTCCGGACCAACGCACCGTTCGTAGACGTAAGTCGGAGCTCAGAACACGTGTCGTTCGTAAATCCGGATTTTGGACGTAAGTCGAAACTCCGAGCACATGGCCGTTCATACGCTGCGCCCCACACCCGTTTATCGACATGAGACTGGTCCATAAACATGCACAGAACTTTATTTCCAAATGGTTAGCTAACACATTACACCACACATTCATCTATAAACACAGCACGTACTGGAGCACGTTCGTAAGTCCGAGTTGCCGTAAGTCAAGGGCGACGTAAGTCGAGGACTCCCTGTATATGTATGTATGTATTATTGGGAGGGGGGGCACTGATAAACCTCTGACCATCTATACTTCTAAGATATTCTGCCTTTCTAAAATGTTTTTTTACCCAGCTCTCTTACTTATCTGTTTCCAGTGAACCTAGTTTGTTACCAAATGTCCTTCCTGTTGTTTCTTATTCATACCACTTGCAGTATTTTACATTCTTATGGGCAGCTGTGGATGAGTGGTTAGTGTGATTGCCCTCTAATGGGAGGGTTGGGGGTTTGATTCCATCACTACACACATGTTGAAGGGGCAAGACACTGAACCCCTCATTGTCACCGACACAATATTTTATCCCTCTTCTATTAGATAGAAAGATGCTATTTACCATTTAATTTGCGTCCTTCAGTTGACCCGTCTCCATTTTTTTAGATGTGTTGTTGCCATTAAATACCATAAAAATACTCTATTTTCTCCTGAGAATGTTGAAATTTCTTAGTTTTGATTTTCGTAACATTTGATATTTTTCTTCCAAAATAAAATATGGTTTTGTGAGATTTTCAAATTGTTGCATTCTGGTTTTATTTTCATTTTACCCAACTTACTAACTGTATTGAAATAAGGGTTTTACCTTCTGACAATCTCACCACAAAGTTTTCATCTCAGCACATAAGTGCACAGATTGTACTGAATGCAAATGGGACTGAATAATTGCAATGTGTGAATAAGCACAATGATCGTGTTGTGAAAGTAAAAATCTGTTCCAGAAGTGAGAAGGTTTCATATTTCTGCCAGTTTTCACACTGAGATCGTTTCATGAGAGGAAAACACAAACCAGCATCCTTTCTCAAATGAGACAGATTTACAAAGCTGAACCAGAATTATGTGCGGCATGATAAATCTGACTAAAAGATTGGATGAATGTTGATTTTACTGGCGAATCGACACGCTGCGTTATGCAGCAAGGACAGGTGCGAAAGGAAAGACAGATCCACATTATGCAAATCCAAATCACAAGCTAAGAGGTGCAAATGGGGATACGTCAGTCTCTCGTTCCCCTCATTCTTTTTGCTTTCTCTCTCCACCTCCTAGTCACGCTGCTGCTTCCCCTTCATCACCCCGTGTTACCTCCCTTTTCTATTCTTGTCTTTCCTCTTCCGTCAGGCGGACTTGTGTCTTTTCCTGTCCTCTATTTCTGTCCTGCTCCATCCCCTCTCCTCTATCCCTCCCCTTCCTATTTCTCCTCGTTCTCAGGGGTCCTGTTCTAATTCAGCACTCATCCTCCAACCTAGTTCTTTGCCCTCTCTAATCCCCCTTTACACTTTAGCTGCTTGTACAGACATACAGCAGCGATCCAGCAGCACAGGCCTCCCACACACACAAATCCACAGTTCACCTGTTGTCCCATGTCTTCTCTTGTCTCTTCTTGCCATCTTTTCATCCTTTCCTCCTTCCCAGTCTCTTTCACCTCTAATCTCCTTTTTCCTCTCCTGACATTACAAACTCATGGCTGGCCAAAGGGCCAGCTCAGAGAGGCTCTTTCAGAGAAGCAAACTCACTTTCTCAGTGAGGAATTAAGAAGACAGCTGCTTATCCGCCCTCAACACTTCTAAGTCCTCATTTTTCCCTCTGGAGTAAACAACTGGAAGTCTCATCTGCTTTGCTCGGCTACATTCAGCCTACACTGACTGGCTGCTTAGCCCACAGACACACTGACACCTGGGAGATATGCAGGAACTTACCAGCCCACAACTTTTAGACGTGAAGCTGCTTACCTGTGATTGCAAACAGAGCCACCTTCTTGCAGAAAGCTCTTATGATTGACAGGCGTCATAACACTTTTGACTCTCAAGGCAGGAAAACAAGCAAGGCAACAAATATGTCCTGATGCTCTATAAACCAGTAGTTGAATCTAACGGGTTAAGGTTTTCTTTAAATCACATGAGCAAAGTATTCCCAGCCTCATCAAAGTCAAGTCAAAGTCAACTTTATTGTCAGAACTGCAATATGTACAGGACATACACAGGATTGAAATTGCGTTTCTCTCAGTCCCTCGGTGCAACAGTAACCATTTAAACACTAAAACACTGAAACATTTAATAAACATAAGCATAAAATAGTAAAAATGTAACACTGTCCTGAGTTTTTGCATAGTAGTATAAAAGTATGAAAATTTACACCAACACTAAAACTAAAACACTAAACATTTAATGAACATAAGCATAAAATGAAATAATAAAAGTGTAATACTGTCCTGAGTTTTTGCATAGTAGTATAAAAAAGTATAAAAAGTATATCTGTAAAATAAACTGAAGGTTCTAGCATTGACATTTGCAAAGAGTGGCAAAGCAGCATATGAGTTAATGTACACAGTATATGTATGAGGTAGTAGTTGATGTTGGTATAGAGGCAAAAGTGGCATATGCAGTAAGGCACAATTGGGCATCCTTAAATAAGGCTGGTCAGAGAATACTGTATATGTATCAGCAGTGGTGTAGTTATAAAATGCACTGAAACTCATGCACTCATGCACTCATGCACTGAAAGCTAACATTTTCTGCCAACAACTTTATTTTATTTATTTTATTTTTATTTATTTATTTGTTCATTTTACATTTTATAAAGAGAAAATATTTTTCCATTATAGCAATAAAAAGAAAAAAGAAAAAACATAAAATGAAAGGAGACAGGGAGAAGAAAAATATCTTATTTTACCTGCCCCTTTTTTTCTATAACAATAATAAAAAAGCGAGAGAAAAAAAAAACTCAACCAACTATACAAATTTCCAAGCAACTCAACCAATGATACAAAATTTAAGCAACTTACACGGTTTGAATACACATTTAAATTTTTAGTACAATTTGACAATTTGAATATTTAGTATATAATTAACATACTGTATTAGCTTCAATCTTTTTTTAAGACTATAAGTGAGTTAGTAGTTTTAATTTCATTTTCTAAACTATTCCACAAGTCAACACCTTGTATTGATACACACCGTCCTTTCAAACATGTTCTGTATTTTAGCTTTGTAAAAATCTCCATTCCTTTCAGGTTGTAACAGCTCATTCTTTTTACAAAATTTACTTGAACATTTAGAGGCAATAAAAATTTTGAGCTCTATACATTACCAACAAAATGTAGTAATTCACCAAATCAAAAAACTTAAGCAACCTAAGTTGCTTAAATAATATATTCGACGGATGGCAGTAGGGTTTTCCCGCAATAGTTCTTACTGCTCTTTTTTGTAAAATAAATACTGTATAGGGTTCGTTAAGGTTTTACACGCCTTTCCCCAAACCTCTATACAGTAAATCAAGTGTGGAAGAACTATGGCATTATAGAGCAAATACAACGCTTTTTCATTCAATAAATCCTTAACTTTATACAACACAGCTGTGGATCTAGATATCTTAGTTTTAACCGAGTTAATTTGCTGTTTCCAAGTGAGCTTATCATCTATCACCACTCCCAAGAATTTCATTTCACTTGCTCTGGTTATTTCAACATCATCAATTTTAAGAGAAAAATCTGTTGTTTTTATTTTTTTACTAAATAACATGTAATTTGTTTTATCTAAGTTTAATGACAGTTTGTTTAATTTGAACCAGTTTTGTAATTTAACAAATTCCTTATTTAAACATTCAGACATTTGATTCAAATTATTACCAGAATAAAAAAAGGTAGTATCGTCAGCAAAAAGTATACAGTACACTTTAGAAGTACGGACACCAACACTAAATCATTCACATACAGATTAAACAATTTTGGACCAATCTAAAAAAGCTAAGTCTGGTCCTCTGGACATTCAAAAAATAAAACAAAACAAGCAAAAAAAAATGTAGAAACGTTTCGTCTTTCGTCCGAAAGACTTCCTCAGTCTGAGTTGCTGTGTTCAGCTCAGTCTTATATGAGGAAGTCTTTCGGACGAAAGACGAAACGTTTCTACATTTTTTTTTGCTTTGTTTTGTTTTATTTTTTGAATGTCCAGAGGACCAGACTTAGCTTTTTTAGATTTTTCTACCTGGATTATTGAGCATGCATCAGAGAATTTTGGACCAAGTATTGAACCCTGTGTGACTCCACATGTGATCTTACAAAAGTTTGATCTCTTGTCCTCTATCTGAACAAATTGTTATCTATCTTTTAGATAGCTCCTTATCGATTTAAGTGCAGGTCCTCTAATACCATACTTGTCCAATTTATTAACGAGAATTTTGTGATCAATAGTGTCAAAAGCCTTCCTTAAATCAATGAATAAACTTATACAATGTTGTTTGTTCACTTTGTTCACCTAGTAACCTTCAGGAGGCAACTACTAGTTAAAGGTATTGTTTCACTGGACAGCTGGAGGCTAGTCAGCAAACAGCGTTCATGAAGGAGTCTCAGATTGTTTGGAAACATTTCCAGAGGTTCTCAACATCCTCATTTCATCGCACAGGATTGGAGACTTGTTGCTTACATTTTGGACGAGTACAAAATGTTTTTGCGACAAATTCTCTCACTCTTGCGCTGTATTTTACTTCTGCACAGGAGCTTTCCTCTGACAGAAAACATGTCCAGGTATACAAACCATACTGGTGATAATTAAGTATTTTAAAAAGCAGTCCAACTCTGCCTATTTTCATTTTAAAAGTGTTCTCCGGTAGATGTAATCATGAACATGGGGCCGACTGCTTTGAACAAATCTAACTGAGGCAGGGAATGTGGGAGAAGGTGGGCAAGAAAATAATGTGTGCACCCAGGTATGCCGTGTTAAATGCTATGCTAATTAAACTAAGCCATAATTTAAATAAATAAATAAAATGCCAGAGCAAAACCCAGCCATACTGCTCACTGAGTATGTGGTTAAAAAAAAAAAAACTTTAAAATACTGTGAAACTGCTACTAAAAACCTGAGTATTTTCTCACAACAGTGAGTCAAGTTTGAGTAACCAACATCTACAACAGACACAGCCTAGTGAAGCACTTTAACAAATAATAGCACTAATAATAAAAAATAAAATCAGACCGAATGCGGATGTTCCTAGAAGGGCCTTGGTGTAGTCATGGCATGCATTAAAAATGCATTGGGCTCCTCAGTGTGTGCGATAGTGTAGCTGCATCCTGACATTGTTCAAGAAAGGCGTTCCAGGGCAGGCGTTTAGCGCTTGGTGAGGATGCAGAAACATATCACAGGGTTGCAGGAAATAGCAGAGGAAAACTAAAGTTTATACAGAATGAGTTGAGCCAAAAGTCCCGCAATGTTCCAAAAATAGTAAGGTCACGGAGAAAGTAGTTAATCATCCAGGGAGAAATGCTCCTTAATATGCCAAGAGTGAGAGAAGCACTGAGCAAGAAAACAGTACCATCAAATGCCCAACGTGCATATTTGCCTGATTGCAGCTCCTAACTGGTCCCAGGTGTGAGTGTGAACACCCATTGGTAAGTGTGGTTCCACTCCTCTTCTCAGTTCTTCTCAGGTGAAGGTGCTACAGTGGAGGCTGATGCATTTTCTTACTCCATGGGTGGGACCATCTGTGAAAAGTGGACGGGTGAGTGGGCATCCAACTGGACTTTTTGTGTTCGAGCCACTCAGCCCATTGTGGTTTTTAATCCACCTATCAGACTTGAATTTTGTTAGCTTCACTCAACACTGCATACAAGTCAGAGTGTAGCCACGCTGCACCATCATCTCCGATTTATTTTCCTTTCGGCTGCTCCCCTCTTCAGGGGTCACCACAGCAAACTAACTCACATGAAGACTTGGCAATTTATTTATTTATTTGTGCCCGATGCCCTTCCTGATGCAACCACCGAGCTGCCACAACCCTCTGTGTGGAGCAGAGAGTTGTCATCTAGGGTGCCCATAGGAGCAGATGGTGGGGGTTAAAGGCCTTGCTCAAGGGCTCAGGGTGGGGCAAATGAGGATGGAGGCAGGTGTGAGTGTTTCACCTTTCCCATCGACATTTTGATGATGTCAGTACGAGGAGTCGAAGCAGTTACCTTCTGATCACAGGCTCACCTTGTCCAACCTCTGCACCCCCACTCCCCCACACCCCATCTCTGATATCTCTCAGCAAATGTGCTCATTTATTGTGGCGCCAACTATCAACTTGATGAGGAAGCTGAGGTTCAGATGTAGTTTTGTAGTTTTGCTGGGTGGGTCATCCAGTGTTGTAGCTCCAATGGCCAATCAATGGCTGCTGCCTTCTTACGTCAAAATCTTCCCCTCGGAGCTGCCCACTTGGAACCTCAAACAAGATGCTCCCATAAACCGGGCTGAGTGGGGTGGATTCTGACAGTGGAGAGGTCCTTAACTGGTGTCGTGTTGTGTGGAATCGAGGAGAGCTGAGACAGTGGTAAAGAGCCATATGTGACCCTGAAATGAACTGGTGACCAGTCCGAGTATATGATGGCTGGTGAAGACAGGCTCCAGTGCCCCTGCAGGTAAAGAAAATGGACAAGAGGAGATAAACCTGCATCACGCACTGCTGTTACACAGAGCAACATTTGACAAGTGATTTATGGAATTTCAGAAAACAAGGAAATTAAAATCTATGTCAGAAACGATCAGCAAACAGTACACAAATGTGTTTTTGATTAAAATGTCATTCATTGTGAAAAGAAAAAGACCAAATTGCAGATACAGACTCTGAAATTAAACAGAGCACAAAACAAAGTACAAAAGTAGAAAAATGTCAAAGAAAAATGACACCATCGTGAATTAAAAGCCTAACACCACATAAAGGAATGCATGTCACACGTCACCTTTCAGCACCTTTTTATTTTATTTTTTTACTAAAATCATTTTATGAACACAGTTGTAGCATTTGTGGTCAAAGAGTAAAAATAACGTTTAACATGATCTCATACAATATCACAAGTCACACTCAGTATGTGTTGGGAATGACTAATGCCGGCTACCCACCAAACGCGTTTCGGGCAGCGGAAGCGGCCGGTTTACATTGAAAGTCTATGTTGAGGCAAATCGTGATGCGGCGCGTTTTGAGCGTTTCAAGCGGCGCGGCAGCGCACGGCAGTTCTTTTCCGCGCACGCGACGCATCCAAAGCAGCAGAGGCGTCGAGCAGCCAAAGTTCAAATATTTGAACTTTGGCTGCTTGACGCGTCGCAGCAACCAATCGGGAGAGACTCTGCTATGTGATGACGCAATGACGACGGGACTTTTTTTTTGACTTTTTAAACTTACCCAACCTCCATGAAGAAACCAGCCTCCGGTAAGAAACTTGGCATTTTTACAGTTGCTGTCCGCTCGAGCGTACGATCACCCCAAACATTAAAAAAACGTTTTAATCTCAACAAAGACTTTCGGAGCTGCAGTTCGGCTCGTAGAAAACCCACTCAAGTAGTAACGAGGCTCACGAACAGCTGATTTCATCTGCTCGGTGTACAAGAAACAAAACAAACCCGACTGGAAAAGGAGCCAGACGCTGCTCCCACTGCGCATCTTCAGACGCGTTCGGTGCGAACAGATTCTGGTGACAAGCGGCCAAAAGGGTGCGGCAAGAGCGTTTTGACGCATTTGGTGGGAACCCGGCATTAGACTGAAGAAGTCTTTCGGATGAAAGACGAAGTTTCTATAAAAAAAATTTAACTCCATCCAGAGGACCTGACTTAACTTTTTTGGATTCAAGTACTGTATTAACTTCTGAAAGTTTCATTGAAATCCATCCAGTGATTCATGAGATATTTTGTTAATAGAAAGACATGCACCCTCACAAACAGGTAAAAACGTGTTTGTCCTCCAGTTTTTGGTGTCAGCTGTTCATTAAAACAGTCTGATAGTTGTGTGCATGTCCGCATACTGAACTTCAACATGCTTCAGAAGAGAATGAACTCTTGGTTAACGACTGCTGACATGTACTCATCAAAGGAAGTCTGAGTGTTACAGTTTCATGTTTCCAGCTCAGTTTCACGGACATAGTTCCAGGAGATGAAACACAAACCATTTTGAGTTTTCTAAAGACAGTGCACTGTTCGGCCCAGACGAACCAGACCTGGTAGTTTCACATTACACTCCCTTTCATCTAACTGTCTGAGGCAGCATTCAGCATGTTAGGAAAGATTAGTCAAAGTAGTTCTGGCAGAAA
>JBBPBX010014381.1:25313-40213 GCA_038048925.1 Garcialebias charrua
CACATTAAATGTGTAACATGTAGAATTCTGTTTTATTTGCAAGAATAGACTGGTCCACTGGAAATCATAAAAAATGTTCCATGAATTGTTATGACATTCTTAAGGTGAAGTCTGTCTGGAGTAGTTGTGAGATTCTAGTTAACCTCGTTGGTCTTGGTCGTACTTTGCACTTTGGTGTGGACTTGTTCCTGTTGAAAGTGCTTTATAAATAAAATGGTATGGTATGGTATGGTATGGTATGGTATGGTATGGTATGGTATGGTATGGTACTCTGACTAGCCATTAGCTCATCAGTCAGGTCAGAAATAAACTCTGTTTCTAGGTTGTTGTGACTTTTCCACAGAACAACACTTCAAAAGATTTGACCTAACCATTTGAGTAGTCAGCTTTAAGGAAGAGATTCCATATTTTAATATACACTCTGTTGAGACACATATTATGGTAAGCACAATGAAGCAACCCTTGGCACACTTATAATCCCTTAACGTGTAAATTTAAGATTTGTTTTTCTGTGTTCAGGTTTTCTTTGACTATGAGAAGCAGTTCTCTAAGGTGCTGGTGAAGATTCTCAGTCGTCCAGGACATGATAAATCAAAAAAGGCGTTCAATACAGAACAACTGGACTTTATTTGTAACAGAAGACGTTTCGCTTCCCATCCGGGGAGCTTTATCAATTCAATGAGGAAAATGTGAAAGCGAGCGAAGTTATACAGGCTGATCCACTGACACGCACCAACATATGTAAATTGGAAGCTAACACACACACATACTTGGGATAACACGTGCCTGTGACCCATTCAAAGTTCAGGTGTGAAAGCAGACCTTACAGGAAACACACACACACATCCTACTGTATGTAAATTGACAAATCACACCTCACACATTGATAGCAGGGACCTGTCAAAGTCTTGTTAGTCTAATTCACAAACAAAGCTCCTCTGTTCTCATCAGGTGAGAAACGTCTGGGAATCAGCTGCAGGGCGCCGCACCATAAGTTTTAGAAAGTTGAAATCTTAGACCTCCTCCTCAGTTTAACAATGGTTTCTCTCGTTTTACATAAACTGCTTCCTGGGTCAAAATCCAAGCCAGGGAGGTGGAAGCTTTCACCAGACACATTAACTCGGTCGATAACAACATCAAGTTCACCAGAGAGGATGCTAACAACAATAAGCTGCCTTTTTTTGGACTGTTTGGTCCACATGGAGGGAGAGGACAGTCTCAACATTGAAGTTTACAGAAAATCAAACCACACGGACCAGTATCTTCTGTTTGACTCTCACCATCCACTGGAACACAAACTTTCTGTTATCAGAACTTTACAGCATCGGGTCGAACACATCCCCACGAAGACAGAAGGGAAGAAAAAGGAACAGAAACACATTGAAAAATCTCTCCAAACATGTGGATACCCTAACTGGGCTTTTGTCAAGTCAGCGAGGAAATCGACAAAACACACCAATGAACAGAAAAAGGTGAACAGACGTAAAAACATTGTCATCCCTTATGTTGCTGGACTATCAGAGAATTTCAGAAGGATTTTCAACAAACACAACATCCCAGTACATTTCAAACCCAGCAGGACTCTCAGACAGAGGCTGGTGCACCCTAAGGACAAAACACCAACACACAAACAGAGTGGTGTAGTTTATGCAGTCCAGTGCAGCGAGGACTGTCCAGACCTATACATTGGAGAAACTAAACAGCCCATCCACAGAAGAATGTCCCAACACAGGAGAGCCTCCTCCTCTGGACAAAACTCAGCTGTTCACCTCCACCTCACGGACAAGGGACACTCTTTTGAGGACCAGAATGTACATATTTTGGACAGAGAGCACAGGTGGTTTGAGAGGGGTGTGAAGGAAGCAGTTTATGTAAAACGAGAGAAACCATCGTTAAACAGAGGAGGAGGTCTAAGATTTCAACTTTCTAAAACTTATGGTGCGGCCCTGCAGCTGATTCCCAGACGTTTCTCACCTGATGAGAACAAAGGAGCTTTGTTTGTGAATTAGACTAACAAGACTTTGACAGGTCCCTGCTATCAATGTGTGAGGTGTGATTTGTCAATTTACATACAGTAGGGGGCAGTTCCCTTGGATTGGCAGACTGGGGTGGTGGTTCCCCTATTCAAAAAGGGGGACCGTAGGGTGTGTTCCAACTATAGGGGGATCACACTCTTAAGCCTCCCTGGTAAGGTCTATTCAGGGGTTCTGGAGAGGAGGGTCCGTCGGATAGTCGAACCTCGGATTCAGGAGGAGCAGTGTGGTTTTCGTGCTGGTCGTGGAACACTGGACCAGCTCTACACCCTCAGCAGGGTCCTGGAGGGTGCGTGGGAGTTTGCCCAACCAGTTTACATGTGCTTTGTGGACTTGGAAAAGGCATTCGACCGCGTCCCTCGGGGGGTTCTGTGGGGGGTACTCCGGGAGTATGGGGTACCAGGCCCATTGATATGGGCTGTTAGGTCCCTGTACGACCGGTGTCAGAGCTTGGTCCGCATCGCTGGCAGTAAGTCAGGCTCGTTTCCGGTGAGAGTTGGACTCCGCCAAGGTTGCCCTTTGTCACCGATTCTGTTCATAACTTTTATGGACAGAATTTCTAGGCGCAGCCAAGGTGTTGAGAGGATCCGTTTTGGTGGCCTTAGAATCGCTTCTCTGTTTTTTGCAGATGATGTGGTCCTATTGGCTTCATCAGCTCGTGATCTACAGCTTTCGCTGGAGCGGTTTGCAGCTGAATGTGATACGGCCGGGATGAGGATCAGTTCCTCCAAATCCGAGGCCATGGTCTTGAGCCGGAAAAGGGTAGCATGCCTTCTCCGGGTCGGGGAGGAGGTCCTGCCCCAAGTGGAGGAGTTTAAGTATCTCGGGATCTTGTTCACGAATGAGGGAAAACTGGAGCGTGAGATCGATAGGCGGATAGGTGCAGCGTCCGCAGTGAAGCGGGCGCTGTACCGGTCTGTCGTGGTGAAGAGAGAGCTGAGTCAAAAGGCAAAGCTCTCAATTTACCGATCGATCTACGTTCCCACCCTCATCTATGGTCATGAGCTTTGGGTTATGACCGAAAGAACAAGATCTCGGATACAAGCGGCTGAAATGAGTTTTCTCCGCAGGGTGTCTGGACTCTCCCTTAGAGATAGGGTGAGAAGCTCAGTCATCCGGGAGGGACTCGGAGTAGAGCCGCTGCTTCTCCACATCGAGAGGAGCCAGTTGAGGTGGCTCGGGCATCTGGTTAGGATGCCTCCTGGACGCCTCCCTGGTGAGGTGTTCCGGGCATGTCCCACCGGGAGGAGACCCAGAGGAAGACCCAGGACACGCTGGAGGGACTATGTTTCTCGGCTGGCCTGGGAACGCCTTGGGATTCCCCCAGAGGAGCTGCTCCAAGTGGCTGGGGAGAGGGAAGTCTGGGCCTCCCTACTTAGGCTGCTACCCCCGCGACCCGACCCCGGATAAGCGGAAGAAAATGGATGGATGGATGGACATACAGTAGGATGTGTGTGTGTGTGTTTCCTGTAAGGTCTGCTTTCACACCCTGAACTTTGAATGGGTCACAGGCACGCGTTATCCCAAGTATGTGTGTGTGTTAGCTTCCAATTTACATATGTTGGTGCGTGTAAGTGGATCAGCCTGTATAACTTCGCTCGCTTTCACATTTTCCTCATTGAATCGATAAAGCTCCCCGGATGGGAAGTGAAACGTCTTCTGTTACAAATAAAGTCCAGTTGTTCTGTACTGAACGCCTTTTTTGACAACTCTAATTTAAAAACTTGTGTTTAGATGTAAAGAGCAAAAATACATAAATATTTGGTATAAAATAGTAGATCCACTGTCAGGGTTTACAGGCAGGACAGAACCCAATGGTGCAGACAAGAACTCACAGGAAGCCAGGAGTACAAAAATATATATTTAATGATAATAAATCAAAGAGCTGACTGTGCAGCAAACTCACTCATGAGACAGGAACACGGGAGACATCAGGGAAGACCCAATGATGACACAACAATGAACAACACCCAGGAGCTGATTTATATGCACACACATTAATTAAGATAAATCATAAACACCTGGACACAGACATAAAAACCAGAAGGTGTAGGGATAGGGACTGACCAAAAGAAGGAGCCAAACATATGGACACATAAACAGGGAAACCAGAAGGTGTAGGGATGGGGGCTGACCAACAGAGGGAGCCATCCTTACAGTACCCCCATCCTCAAAGACGTCCCCTAGCGTCCCCAAAATGGCCCCTCCACAAGACTTGGGTGGGTGGACCGGGGAACCGTAAGGATGGAGAGCTCAAGGGAGAACACATGGGCTACAAACAGACAGAACCAAAATCTGGGAACCACACAAACAGGAAACACGGAGGGGTGCTTGGTCAGGCGGGCGGCCGGGAGGCCGTCCAACAGGCAGAGGTCGGTCAGACGGGCGGGAGGCCGTCTATCGTGCAGAGGCTGGTCGGGTGGGCAGCTGGGAGGCCGTCCATCACACAGAGGCTGGTCGGGCGGCCGGCCGGGAGACCGTCCAACACTAGGAGCCTTGGGAGCCACAGCAGGCAACACAGGGACCTGGGGAGCCACAGCTGGCAACATGGAGACCTGGAGAACCACAGCTGGCAACACGGGGACCTGGGGAGCTGCAGACGGCGAAGACGAGGCCTCGTCGGCAGATGCAAAGCCTTCGTCGGCAGATTCACCAGGCATTGAGACGTCCGGAGTTGAAACGTCCGGCGATGAGACGTCCGACGATGAGACGTCCGGCATTGAGACGTCCAGCGTTGAGACATCCGGCGTTGAGCCGTCCAACGTTGAGACGTCCGGCGTTGAGACGTCCGGCGTTGAGATGTCTGGCATTGAGATGTCTGGCATTGAGACGTCCGGCGTTGAGACGTTTGGCGTTGAGACGTTTGGCGTTGAGACATTTGGCGTTGAGATGTCAGCGGCGCGAATACCTTCTGTAGATGCGTCAGCGGCGCTAAGACCCTCTGTATCTGTAGAGGCGTCGGCGACGATGGGACCCTCTGTAGAGGTTGAGGCGTCGGCAGCGTGGGGACCCTCTGTTGACGTAGAGGCTTCGGTGGCGCTAGGGCCCTCTGGAGATGTAGAGGTGTCGTCTGCTTTGGGACCCTCTGATGATGTAGAGGCGTCCCCTCTGGAGATGTGGAGATGTAGAGGCGGTGGCGGCGCTGGGACCCTCTGGAGATGTAGAGGCGTCGGCGGCGCTGGGACCCTCTACAGCACCCTCCGTAGACACTGGAGGTACAGCGCCCTCCGTAGACGCTTGAGGTACAGCGCCCTCCGTAGACGCTGGAGGTACAGTGCCCTCCGTAGACACATGAGGTACAGCGCATTCCGTAGACGCTGGAGGTACAGCATCCCTCCGTAGACGCTAGAGGTACAGCACCTTCTGTAGACGCCGGAGGTACAGGCTCAGGACCGGCTACAGGCTCAGGACGGCTTCAGGCTCAGGGACAGAGTCTCTGGAACCCCTCTGTCGTCGACCTCTCCGACGTGGGCGGTTACGTGGTTCAGGTCCAGGATCGGGCAGAGAGAAAGAAGCAGAGTTTGAAGACGGAGATCCACAGGCTGGATCAGGGTCTATGAGGTCTGAACAGGTGTGATCTTTGTACAATGTGGTTGGCACAGAGACTGCAGGAGATGGAGAAACTACGGGGACTGCGGCAGGCATGGGAGCGGCCACAAGGGCTACAACAGCAAGGATCACCGATGTTGTGGGAGAAGAGTCCAGTTTTATGGCAGAGTGATGTGTGACTGGAGAACAAGGACTGATAGCGCCCGATTGGACGAGAGACTCCAACCAATTCTTTTCTTCCAGTACCTGGACCAAAAAGCCCTCCATTTCGGGTGCATCAGACAGACCAGGTAAGCGTATGTATTCATCTAACAGTCTTTGTAATCATCCACCTTTCCCACAGGTCGCTAGAGGTGGCTGAATCCACAAACCTGGGCGGTTTCACAAAGCTGCTGATTATCCTCCTCAGACAGCCTGGACAGGAAGTACTTGTATGCTGGGTTCTTTTTTGGTCGCGTCATACTGTCAGGGTTTACAAGCAGGACAGAACCCAATGGTGCAGACAAGAACTCACAGGAAGCCAGGAGTACAAAAATATATATTTAATGATAATAAATCATCAAAGAGCTGACTGTGCAGCAAACTCACTCATGAGACAGGAACACAGGAGACATCAGGGAAGACCCAACGATGACCCGACAATGAACAACACCCAGGAGCTGACTTATATACACACACAGTAATTAAGATAAATCATAAAAACCTGGACACAGACATGGAAACCAGAAGGTGTAGGGATGGGGACTGACCAACAGAGGGAGCCAAACATATGGACACAAACAGGGAAACCAGAAGGTGATTGGTGATGGGGACTGACCAACAGAGGGAGCCATCCTTACATCCAAATGTTGATCGACAGCGACCGAGTCATGTGTGTATGACTGAAAACAGTGCCTTGATGGTGTAGGGATGAAGGATCTTCCCATGACAGGATTTTTTTCTTTTGCAACAATTTGTATAAGATCAATTGTCAGTTTTCAGTAAACTTGAACTGTGAATTTTTGTAATTAATTTGATATTTTGATTTTAGGTTGAAAGAGTTTTAAGCATAACTAGTTCATAAAAAACAAAAGTATCAAATAAAACCTAATTTTCTGCAGATATTTATAGTAGGATATGCAAAATTTCTTCCCAGGAACAGTTATTGGCATGAAGTTTAAGGACTTTTACAGGGCTAAATCTTAGCTTCCTGTTTTGTAACAACCACATTTGCTCTGACCCACAATAAAAATGAGTTTGACGTCAGCGTGAACCAACAACGCTGTACTTAGGTGCAAGACGATACCAAAGAAAGCAAATTGGTTCAAATATTTGTGTTTATTTGAATTTTAACAAAATGTCAGGGTTTACAGGCAGGACAGAACCCAATGGTGCAGACAAGAACTCACAGGAAGCCAGGAGTACAAAAATATATATTTAATGAATAATGATAGTAAATGAAAGAGCTGACTGTGCAGCAAAGAGCAAACTCACTCATGAGGCAGGAACACAGGAGACATCAGGGAAGACCCAACGATGACGCGACAATGAACAACACACAGGAGCTGACTTATATACACACACACACAGTAATTAAGATAAATCACAAACACTTGGACACAGACATGGAAACCAGAAGGTGTAGGGATGGGGACTGACCAACAGAGGGAGCCAAACATATGGCCACATAAACAGGGAAACCAGAAGGTGTAGGGATGGGGACTGACCAACAGAGGGAGCCATCCTTACACAAAATTGTTAATTTTTTAAAACTCTTCCACCGATTCCCACTTTTTTTAATTGTGTAAAAATTTAAAAAAAAATCTTACAACACCACAAAGTCATATTTAATGACCAAGGACAACACATCTGCCTATAAGAAGAAAAATATTCAACATGTGCAAAAAGGCAAAAACAACAGAGGAACAAACTCAAATGGTTTGAGAATCAGATTATCACTATTTTCATAATAAGAACTGGCTGATTTTATTTAGCCCATTACCTGGTTAGAGTAGTAAAAAATAGTGCAGCATTCAAAAGTGAATTTTTGGCATTAGCTACATCAGTAAATAAAAATGTACGAAGACCAAACTTTTTCTCTATACACTGCCAAAAGCTTTATTGTTGCTTGAGCATTACTTGAATAAACTAAATGTGGTTTAACAAAATAAACTTTGACAAGTTGCTTTAGTACTTTTACTCTAACTCACTTNTGCTTCCCAAAATGAAGACAAATAGCTCAAATCTTCACATAGATTGCTAAATTCGTCCAGTTTTAAATTGTCCGCTATTAAAGACACCACAGCCCTCTGCCCAGTGTGACATCACATATGGTGCGTTCGAGTGTAATCGGATTTCCCATGATTAAACACGGCTTGAAGTTCAAAATCACTTTTAAAGCAAAATTAAAGTGATTTATCATTTTGTTTGCAAAAACAAACATATTTAAATGATAAAATATATATATTTTGAGCAATTTTATGAATAGTAAAAAAATCATGTCACAATCCCTTTCAGTTTTGGAATACAATCATCTTGTTTGAACGCTAACTGTTTTTTTGTTGTTTTTTTACACAAAGTTAGCTGCAGTAAAAATTCTGACCAGACTTTTGCACATCTCCATAACCTTATATCTACAACAGTCATCTTGAATTATTTGAGATTTGTAGGATTCCCATCACCAGCAGGAACAGATCAGAGCAACAAGCCTCCTGGTTTTTAATAAACATTGACCACTGGTTCCGCAGTGCGTCTCAGTGAACTTCTTTGGTATTCTGCACCACAGTGTTACGAATGGTGGATGTTGTCTTTACTGCCGTAGAAGAGGCACTGTTATGAGACCCGGTGGATTTGTTTCCTTTTCTGTTGTAAATTTTTTGTGATGCAGAGTCCTCATTCTTCTGTAAGACACCTTTTGCCTCTTGAACCTGCTGCCTTCTACCATTTGTTGGCTCTCCAACTATCAGGTAACTCTGGGATCCCGATAGATCTCCTGTTGATATTGCACCTCCCCGAATGAGGCCAGCCTGGCTCCCATTGATTATTTTCAATGACCCTGCTGGAACCTTGCTGTCGACAACCATCATGGTTTGGGACCCAGAAAGGTGTCCAGAGTGGATCAGGTTAGTGTAGCTGCCATAGATTCCACTGGTATTCAGCACTGGGCTGAGGCTCTGGGCTTGTGGACTGGACATCATTGTCTGACCCTGAACTAGAAAACCAGGAGAAGATCCAGTGTCAGTGTTGGTAAGCAGAACCATGTTTTGGACGTTGGTGGCTGGTGCCTCAGCCAGTACCATGGTATTCTGAAATGCCGGCTGAACAACATAGTGCATTGGCTGCATCATAGGTGCAGTTGTGTAGTAGACAGGTTGCTGCTGCTGCTGCTGAACAAGAAACATCTGGTTTTGATTTCCCATCCCTTGTTTCACTGAGGACATCTCTTTCTTCACTGTGGTCGTGCTTTCCTTCATTTTCTCAGATTGCTTAGTGGTTTCACTCATGACAATATGGTTTGTTTTTTCAGGTGAGGGAAGTTTGAGTGGCGAGGACATCGGTGGAGTAGCTAACAAATATGATTCTGATGCTTGAATCTTAGTCGCAGAAACATTAGGATGAATCTTAGTCGCAGAAACATTAGGATGAATCTTAGTCGCAGAAACATTAGGCAGAGGAGAGAGCACTTGTTTTGTCTCAGTTTGAATCTTGGTTTTTCCACATATTTCAGCAAGAGTTATGAACTTCGGTCCAAGATCGTCCAGGAAATGCAGGTCATCTTTAGATTCTAGTTGGCTGCAGGAGCCAATGGAACCAACTGGGGAGTCCTGGCCCTCATAGTCATAGACCAGCAGACCATCCTTTACATTAAGCTTATCATCCCCACAGGTCATCTGTTGAAAAAAAAAAAGGTTTTAGTTACATAGAAAATAAATTAAAGTAAACTATGTACTACAACTTATTTTAAGCTACCAGAATAAAATGAGCCATGTGTGGTTTTCATCGATCTGTATGATGACAGCTCTGACGAGAACAGACTGGAGAGTGTGTGCTGGTGTGTATACAATTCATTCATTCATTCATTCAACCTTTATTTATACAGGCTAGCCTCGTTGAGTCATACAATAAAGTCCCAAAACTTAAAGACCGTGTAAAGTAAAATTAAATTTGTGTTTTGAGTTTGTCACACGGCATAAATATGGGTTATTAATCACCCATATAAATCTGACTGATTAAAAACATTGTTTACCTTATAAAATTAAGTCTCAAAAATCATGAAAAACCATTATTGTGCCCTGGTCTGAAACGCTGGGGGCGTGTCAGCACGTGGGCGTGGTTTCAGCGCAGTACTGCGCCGTGTCCTGCCCCCTGAGCTGACTGTGTGTGGAAAGGCAGACAGGTGCAGCAGAGATCCACCTGCTCTGTTTTTATCTGAGTTCTGGCTGTAACACCAGCTCATTTTTCCAAGAGTTACGCTGTTTTTAGTGCACTAACAACTCTGGTTTTGTTTTTAAAGTTGAGGACACATAACTCCGCTGTTATGTGTTTAATAATAAGCGCTATTTTAGAAGATGAGCAGCGGACTCGCTGCACCCGGTCCGACCCGGTCACATTGCATGCGTGGTCTGTGTTGGTGATTAAAATAAAGAGTAATCACGTTGATAACTAAGTTATCTCATCTGTGTCAGGCTGTCAGCGCAGTCACGGCGTTTCACGGCGCACGTGGCAGGATTTCAGCTCCACGCGGATCGCTCTCACACACACGCGCGCGGGGGGGCGTGTGTGTGTGTGTCTTGTGTGTGTGTGTGTGTGTCGCTCCAGCAGCACGCCTGGGTTTGTTTGACTCCCTCCTGCGTCTCAATGTCACAATGGAGCGGCTGCAGTCCTCCATGCGTAAAATGAGTGAGAGTCCTGGAGGGAGACGGTCGGTAGCGGGTGCCCTGACCATTGCGACATCCAGGGAAGATGCAGGAATGAGGCATAATTGATTAGCTAGCTAATAATGAACAAATATCTATGCTATTGCTATCTGATGCTATCTGCGATTCGCGAGTGAACGGCTCCACCGAAGAACTAATTTATATGGCTGGAGCTGCATGGGGTGGGGCTTTAGACCGTGTGACGAAACACGGTCACATTTAAACCACGCCTAAAAAATCCTGAAACAGAGATATCTTTATACACAGTTTGATCTATAACTCCAAAATTAATTGAGCTACAATTTTGAGACTTTTTACTCATTTACAAGATTACAATTATGACATTTATAATGTTTATTGAAGAAAATGTTGAAATTCACTTTACACGGTCTTTAAATAGAAGACAAATTAACTTTTTTTCTTGTTTCTTGAATAGGTTTCACCTCCTATTTGAAAAGGTTAATAACATTTACACTGGTTGTTGACCCCAGTACACTTAGAACAGGGGTAGGGAACCCTTTTTCTCACTGAGACCATTTATTTTAGAAAGCCCTCTGAGGGCCACACTCATTAGGAGGGTTAGATTGTTGATTTTGTTCCAAGCAGAAGTGGGTTGGCACCTAACCCATTTATCCTATCCCACCTATACAGTTTTTGTTTATTGTCGTGAAGCAATTATTATTATTATTATTATTATTATTATTATTATTATTATTATTATTATTATTATCATTATTATTGGGTGGCACAGTGGTTCAGTTGGTAGAGTTGCCACCTCGCAACAAGAAGATTGCTTGATCAAATCCCAGCTTTGCACCGTTCTGGGTGGAGTTTGCATGTTCTCTCCGGGCATGCATGGGTTTTCTCCGGGTACTCCGGTTTCCTCCCACAGATCAAAAACATGCATGTTAGGCTGTAACTCTAAATTGTCCCTAAGTGTGTGTGAGAGAGAGTGAATGGTTGTTTGTCTCGTTTGTCTCTATGTGTCCCTGTGATGGACTGGAGACCTGTCCAGGGTTTCCCCTACTTCTCGCATAGTGACTGTTGGATATGGGCACCAGTGACCCACAACCCAAAAAGGAAGAAATGGGTAAAGTATAATGGATGAATTATTCAAGTTGTTTTTCTTTGTGTTTCTTGTCATAGAAACTACACCTGGACTTGTCTTTTTGTGTTTCTTTTCATGTCCTCTCAGGTTGATGTCCTCCCATCCTGAGTCTGGTTCAGGTTCCTCTGGAAGTTTTCGAAATCTTAAAACGGAGCTGTTTCTTTCCACTGTGCCAATGTGCTGCTCAGAATAGGGGCTTGCAGTAAGTTTATTATTTGATGCAATCTGCTGACGTTTTGCTGTAGATAGCACCAATTCACAACTAAATTCATTTCATGAGGAATCTTGTGAGTTGGTGCTGTATAAACTGAACTAGGTGGAAAATTGTATCATATCAACCCAACTATAGCCTGGTTAAAACCAGACCCTGTCCTTCACTTCGCTTCAGACAAGGGTCTGGACTTTCTCCATTTTAAAACGATTCTTGCTGGAGGCGTTGGCCTCTGCTGAGGAACAAAACCATTGGATATTTTGAACAGGGAAAGCATTCTGCTCCCTCCCCTCAGAGCCACCCCCCGTGCTCTGGTGAACTTGACAACTGCTCCGCCTCCTGCAGCTTTTCTCTCGCTGCTGGCTGCCGCGCTGGAAATTCTGTGTTTATATGTTATAAAACGTTTTAATAAAATAAAATAAAACCATGGATCGCTGGTCCAGCTCACCAGAAGACCAGAAAATCTGATGGGACTCGGGCAGCAACGTAAAACCCGAGTTTAATTCTCGTGACAACCTCAGCCATTTCCTTGTTCATTTCAGCGGAGGGAGAGAAGGAGGAGGGAGCGAGCGATCACTTGACTTTTGGCCAAAAAAACAAAAGAAAACTCCAGATAAGGGATTAAGAAGGGGAAATTAATACATTTATATCACATATAAAACAGTCCTGCATCGCTTTGAATGAGAACATGCCGCTGCTCGCTGGCTGCGCGCTGGCAGAGCCCTTTATAGGGCTCTGCGCGCTGGGACAGGTGGGGGCATGGGTTAGGGGGCCAAAAACTCCGCCCCTTCTGTTCTCTGATTGGTCCGAACAAAATTCTACCGGAGAAATCGTTGTGAATGGGAGAAGTCCCAGACTGTGCAGTGAAGGGAAATGAGAATTGAGCGGAGCTGTGCAGGAAGGCGAGGGCCAGGCTAACCCAACTATATCTCAAAGGCCCAATACAAATGCCGTTGTTTTCCAGAACAGAAGTTTATTTTAACTTGTATTCTTTAGCAAATACTATAGACAAACCAACACGTCGTCGTAATTCACACCAGGATGCCAAACTAGAAAATGTATTTGTTCAAGGCTCTGGAATAACCGGCTTGAAAAAAAAGTTTGTAGGCTCAATCATCCAGGTAGATAACAACAAAAAAGTTAAATTATTTCATCTGGATCAGTTTCTTTAAGGGAGAAACGTTTCAGTTTCCATCCGGAAGGCTTCGTCAGTCTGTAGCCGGCCAACTGGATCTGTCCCATAAGTAGCCTTCTTTGCTGTGTTTCAAGGCAAATTTTTGTTGTTGGCTTGAAAACCATTTGAATACAGTACATCAACAAGGTTTTTATAGTTTGTACATGCAGACACAGAAACTACATAAATGCTTATAATAATAATAATAATAATAATAATAATAATAATAATAATAATAATAATAATAATAATAATAATAATAATAATAATGAATTCAATTTATAACGCACTTTTCATTAATGAAAATCTCAAAGTGCTACAAAGTGCAACAGAATTAAATGTCAATAAAACAAATAATAAAACAAGTAAAATCAATAACAGTATCAACTAAGATCAAAAGTAGAATCATGAGGAGGTAGAGTATGCTCGGTTGAAAAGAAAGGTCTTCAAGCCGCTCTTAAAGTCAACCACAGACTGTGGGGCTCTCAGACAGTCAGGAAGAGAGTTCCACAGGCGGGGGGCAGCCACACTGAAAGCCCGGTCTCCCATGGTCCTTAATTTGGTTCTCGGAATGTGAAGGAGATTACTAATATTATCTAATATTATAAGTTACTAATATTATGAGAGTCTTTTGAATGTGTTCTTGTGGTTAGCTGTTTACTCACCTTGTTGTAGTACTGTCGTAAGAAGTTGTCCGACAGAGCCATGCCATCAAAAATCCCGCCACCTCCTTGTGATTCTCTGCTTTCAGTCTCTGAGTAGCCATTGCCCTCCCACTGGTTCATCCCCCACATCCCATCTCTGTAGACACTGGAGGAAGGATCTTGAAACGTATTCCCATTCATCCAATTCATCCCATCCATCCCATCCATCTCATTCATCCTATACAGGGAGTGGACTGACTGCAGTAAACCAGGTGCTACCTCTACTTGATTCTGATGTAATCCCATAGCCTCTTGTGCTGGGACATGCAGCTGTGGTACATCCTAGAAAGGCCAAATGTACAAATGTTAGAACACTATTTTTTGATTAAATTAAAAAAATTATTTTATATACATACACACACACATGCACACACACACACACACATACACACACACACACACACACACACACACACACAGGTTTGTTTTTCTATCTTTGTGGGGCCATTGCATTGACTTCCATTCATTTTTCATTAATTTCTATAGCCTAGCCCTGACCTTTACCCTAAACCTAACCATTACCAATGCATACCTTATTCTAAACTTAACACATCCTCAATTCACACCTTAGTCCTAAACCTAACCCCCAACCCACCAACGGGACTTCTTTTTATGGGGCCCAGGCTTTGGGCCCCATAAGAAGCTGGTCCTCACAATTTGGTATAACTCAGAAAAATGGGCCTCACAACGTAACATAAACAAGGACACACACGCACACACACGTAAATATAAGGTGACCCATACACAAAATCTTAACAGTGACACCACATGAAGACTTAAAGCTGTCTGAATATCTTACTGTGTTGTCTCCCAGGCGTTCGGTGTTGTAGCTGATGAGGTGGGACTTAGTGTCAAAAGGCATTTCAGAAAAGATGTCTGGAAATTTGGAGGTAGCCCCACAATGGCAGAGGAGCAATAACAAGGGAGCAACTGTAAAAATAAAGAAGAAAAATAGACACATGACTTTCAATTTAAAGAAAGGCAAATGTTATGTTTGCAAAAACAAACCAACTTCTGTATTGTGTTTATCTAGCAGCACAGCATCTGACTAGTTTATTTATTTATTTATTTTTGGTCACTTTTAAAATCAATTTCACCAAAAACACTTAGTTTAGTTTTAGAGCAAAATATACCGTATAGAGTCTAAAAGTCTAATTCTTGCATGATAAATCGCAGACCCTACACTTACCTGGCTGTTTCTCAGCAACACTGAGCAATATATATAT
>JBBPBX010014381.1:40311-50994 GCA_038048925.1 Garcialebias charrua
TTCCTCCTTCCAATTACAGCTTAATTATTTCTACTTTTCCATAAAAGGACAGATTTGTGAAGTGCACATCTAGTAGTAATTCTGTGAACACATTCCCATGGACTGTGGATCTTTGTAGCTCCTTAAAATATACCATATTTTATGTTGTTTTCTTGGCTACACTTATTGGCCAAAATCCCAAAACCCTTGGATGTTCCTTGGTCTTCATGATACTGTTTGACTAATATCCTGAAAATGTCATGGACCGGGTTTTTGGATTCAAAGACAAGAGTAAAATCAAGAACAGTTTTATTTATTTTGCAGCTGCAGTATCAGGTTTGGTTTTAACGTCGACCCCAAATAGCAGACCAAGGAAGTAAGGACACAAGGCAGGGCAAAAGTTAAGTGAAGTTTATTTACAGTGCAGATAAAAAGTACTCGAGCAGTTTGTTTTGCAGGAGGTGTTCTGGAGGAGAGTTGAAGGTGGGATTCCTGGGGTTGCAGCAGGTGGAGTGAGAGGATCCAGTTGGAGAGAGGAGCAGGCTGAGACCAGACGGTGCAGATGAGGACATCTAATGATCCACAGAGGTTGAGACCCGTGGATGAGGAAGGTCTTGGAGAAGACCAGAGTCAGGCCGTGGAAGGTCCGAATGGAAGAAGATGTCCCAGCGCTGAAGAGGTGTCTGGCAGCTGCTTAAATAGGTGAGTCAGTAGTCCTCCTCAGAATGGCAGCAGGTGTGGTGAGTTGAGTGATTGGCTGTGGAAGGAAGAGTGACAAACAGACAGAAAAACCAAGAATCCCACAGTGCCCCCCCTCAAGGATCGCCTCACGGCGATCGAAGCCGCTTGTCAGGGTGAGCCCTGAAGAAGGAGGTGATGAGACCCGGGTCCAGAATGCGGGACCTAGGGACCCAGGAGCGTTCCTCAGGACCGTAGCCCTCCCAATCCACCAGATACTGAACGCCTCGGCCCCGGCGTCTCACGTCCAGGAGACGGCTGACGGTGAAAGCAGGAGCGCCGTCAATCAGCCGGGGGGGAGGAGGAAGACCAGCCGCGGGTTGGAGAGGGCTGGTGGCCACGGGCTTGATGCGGGATACGTGGAAGGTCGGGTGTATCCTCATCGATGGTGGGAGTTGGAGTCTCACCGCCGACCTGTTGATCACCTTCACCACAGGGAAAGGACCTATGAACCTGGGCGAGAGTTTCCGAGGAGTGTCCTTCAAAGTGATGTCCTTGGTTGAGAGCCAAACCTTCTGGCCTATCCTGTAGTCGGGAGCCCTGGAGCGGTGTCTGTTAGCAAAACGTTCATTCTGCTCAGAAGTCCTTGCCAGAGCCGCCGTCGTCTGGCGCCAAACCCGACGGTAGCGTCTGATGTGGAGGTGGATCGAGGGAACGCCCACATCAGCCTCTTGTGAGGGAAAAAGAGGAGGAGAGAACCCCAAGGCCACCTCGAAAGGAGACCGTCCAGTGGCTGCCGAGGTCTGGGAATTGTGGGCGTATTCGATCCACGGAAGATGCTGGCTCCAGGAAGACGGGTTGGAATCGATCACACACCGCAGGATGGCCTCCAGATCCTGATTGCACCTCTCCGTCTGTCCGTTGGATTGCGGGTGGTAACCCGAGGAGAGACTGACGTGTGCTCCAAGAGCTGCACAGAACCCCCTCCAGACCTGGGAGACGAACTGTGGGCCACGATCAGACACAATGTCCTGTGGTATGCCATGGAGGCGGAAAACGTGTTCCGTGACAACCTGGGCAGTCTCAAGAGCAGACGGAAGTTTAGGAAGCGGTATGAAATGTGCAGACTTGGAAAAACGATCAACAATGGTGCAAATGACAGTGTTACCATTGGAGACCGGGAGACCGGTGATGAAATCCAAGGCGATGTGGGACCAAGGACGGTTGGGGATCGAGAGAGGTAGGAGGAGACCAGCGGGGGGCTGGTTATTGTGTTTGTTCCGGGCACAGACAGGGCAGGCCAAGACAAACTCCTTAATGTCCTTCTGAAGAGTTGGCCACCAGAAGGATGCTTTGGTCAGGTGGAGCATGCGCCGGATGCCGGGGTGACATGAGAACCGGGCAGTGTGGAGCCAGACCAGAACTTTGCTCAACATGGAGGCGGGAACGAACAATCTCCCAGAAGGACCCGAGCCAGGGTCAGGTTCAGTTCTTTGGGCCTCCAAGATGTCCTTCTCTATTGGCCAAGTCACAGCACCCACCGTGCAACAAGACGGGAGGATGTCGTCCGGAGTCTCGGGACCCTCGACCGAGGAAAATTGTCGAGAAAGGGCGTCTGGCTTGACGTTACGAGATCCTGGAATATAGGAAATCGAGAAATTAAATCGAGCAAAAAACAAAGACCACCTGGCCTGTCGGGCGTTAAGTCTCTTCGCTCCCTGAAGATAGGCCAGGTTCTTGTGGTCTGTCCAGACGATGAAGGGAAGTTCCGAACCCTCCAGCCAATGTCTCCATTCCTCCAAGGCCAGTTTAATGGCCAACAGTTCACGGTCACCCACGTCGTAGTTGGCCTCAGCAGAAGACAGGCGACGGGAGAAGAAGGCACATGGGTGGAGTTTCCCATCATCGGATGACCGTTGAGAAAGGACCGCCCCGACTCCGGCGTCAGAGGCGTCGACCTCAACGATGAACTGTTTTGAAACATCCGGATGAGATAAGATTGGAGCTGTGGAGAAAAGATGTTTTAAGGTAGAAAAAGCAGTGTCTGCTTCAGCAGTCCAGGCAAACTGTACACGGGTAGAGGTGAGTTGTGTGAGAGGGATGGCCACCTTGCTGTAGTTCTTAATAAAGCGTCTGTAAAAGTTGGCAAACCCCAGGAATCGCTGTAGCTGCTTCCTATTGGAGGGCACAGGCCAATCCACCACTGCTGTAGTCTTGTCCGGGTCAGACCTCACCTGTCCTCTTTCAAAGATGAATCCCAAGAAGGTGATAGAAGATTTGTGGAACTCACACTTCTCGGCTTTAACGAACAGCTGATTCTCCAATAAACGTTGAAGGACCGCTTTGACGTGTCGAGTGTGTTGCGTCTCGTCTTTGGAGTAGATCAAGATGTCATCTAGGTATACAAAAACAAAGACCTGAAGGAAATCACGTAGGACGTCGTTAACAAGAGCTTGGAAAACTGCCGGGGCATTGGTCAACCCAAAAGGCATGACCAGGTATTCAAAATGTCCAAGAGGCGTTTTAAAAGCAGTTTTCCACTCGTCCCCCTTGCGAATACGGACCAGATGATAAGCGTTGCGTAGGTCAAGTTTTGAGAAGATAGTTGCACCTTGTAGCTGTTCGTAAACTGATTCGATAAGAGGAAGTGGATATTTGTTTTTGATGGTGATCTGATTCAGACCCCGATAGTCGATACACGGACGGAGGGTTTTGTCTTTCTTTGAGACGAAGAAAAATCCTGCCCCAAGTGGAGATGTAGATGGACGGATAATACCAGATTTAAGAGACTCCTCAATATACTCTGTCATGGTTGCCTTTTCAGGCCCTGAGATGTTATACAACCTACTAGCAGGTAGTGGAGCACCAGCAAGTAAATCAATTGCGCAGTCGTAGAGTCTGTGACGAGGTAAGGATAATGCTAGTTGTTTGCTAAAAACCGGTGCCAGAGAGTGGTAAGTGGCAGGCACGTTGGTTAGATCGATCTTTTCTTTCACCAATGGAGGAGGTGAACTGGGAGAGACTGCAGAATGGAGACATTTCAAAGAACACTCCTCCCCCCATCTTTCAATTCTGTTCTCTGTCCAGTTAATACATGGGTTGTGTGTCTTTAACCAGGGGTATCCCAGTACGAGTTGAGACGTGGGCGAGTCAAAAACAAAAAACTCACCAGACTCCCTGTGATTTCCTGAGACAACAAATTTGATCTTTATTGTTTTTAAAGAGATGGACGAAATGTGTTGTCCCGTGATGGCGGTGACAGGAATGGATGGGTCCAAACTGGTTGTGGGAATCTGCAGTTTGTCTACTAGATCTCTGCTGATCAGGCTCTGTTCTGCACCAGAGTCGAGAAATGCCTGCATGGGATGATTAACAGAGTTCAAACAGAGAATCACAGGCAAGGTTAAATTTTTAGGAGAAAAAGAAGTCGTACCCACCAGTATCCCCTTACCTACTGGCGGGCGTTGGCTTTTAGCAGTAATCTGCACGTTTTTACTGTGTGACCTTGTTTTCCACAATACATGCATGCATTGGCCTCAAGACGTCGCTGTCGCTCCTCAGGGGTGATTCGGGTCTTTCCGATTTGCATCGGCTCCGTTTCGGAGAAAGACTCGGAAGCTGTGGGGGCGGAACTTCCGGAAGCGAGAGACTCACGGGAGTTGAAGTCGTCCTCGAGTTGGCTCTCTCGAACACGGTTGTCAACACGGATGGCCAAGGCGATGACGTCGTCTAGGTCGGAAGGAATTTCCCCAGTAATCAGCTTATCTTTTATTTGGCGGTTTAGAGCTTTGATGAATGCGCTACGGAGCGCTTTTCCTTCCCATCCGGACTCCTCAGCGAGGATGCGGAAGTGAATTGCGAACTTCGCCACCGTTTCACTTCCTTGGCGTAAGGAAAACAGTTTTTGGGCCGCTTCCTCCTGTTGGAGAGGGTGGTCAAACACCTGGAGAAAGTTCTTCAAAAACAAGGAGTAAGACAAGTGGTCGACAGAACGTCGGCGGAGGAAGGCTTGTGCCCATTGGAGCGCCTCACCCTTCAGTGCACTTATGATGTAAGTAATGCGAGCAAAATCAGAGTCGTAGGTGATTGGAGCTCGTTTGAAAGCCAACTCGCATTGGAGAATGAAGCCGCCACATTTACGTGTGTTACCTTCAAAAAACTCTGAAGGACGAACGTCTGGCTCCTTGCCAGGATTTGGTTTTGTTTGGGTTGACAACTCCTTCTGTAGAGAAGACACCATGCTCCCCAGCTGCAGTAGGTTCTTTTGGGTAGTTTGCTGCTGAGTGACAATCTGCTGTAACGTAGACCCTAACTGGCCACTTACTTCCTCAGTCGTGCCTGGGGGGTCCATAGGCTGGGACATACTATCAGGTTTGGTTTTAACGTCGACCCCAAATAGCAGACCAAGGAAGTAAGGACACAAGGCAGGGCAAAAGTTAAGTGAAGTTTATTTACAGTGCAGATAAAAAGTACTCGAGCAGTTTGTTTTGCAGGAGGTGTTCTGGAGGAGAGTTGAAGGTGGGATTCCTGGGGTTGCAGCAGGTGGAGTGAGAGGATCCAGTTGGAGAGAGGAGCAGGCTGAGACCAGACGGTGCAGATGAGGACATCTAATGATCCACAGAGGTTGAGACCCGTGGATGAGGAAGGTCTTGGAGAAGACCAGAGTCAGGCCGTGGAAGGTCCGAATGGAAGAAGATGTCCCAGCGCTGAAGAGGTGTCTGGCAGCTGCTTAAATAGGTGAGTCAGTAGTCCTCCTCAGAATGGCAGCAGGTGTGGTGAGTTGAGTGATTGGCTGTGGAAGGAAGAGTGACAAACAGACAGAAAAACCAAGAATCCCACATGCAGAAGGTGTCAGGATGCAACTGGGATGACAGGTCCTCACAGGCTGAGGGAGAGAGCCACCTGTCAGCACAGCACAAGTAGGCAAGGTGGGGCCACCGGTTGGAGCTGGGCCGGATGATGTCACTGTAACTTGTGGGAAGGTAGCTGCAGAAGGAGGCCTTTAATGGTGTGAACAGTAGGGTCATCCAGGGTCATTAACCAGAAGGTGAAGCAGGAGTCAAGCATGGGGAGTCGGAGTTCCAAACACAAGTCCAAAGAGTGATCCTAACTCCAATATCTATGAGGCAGAAAATGTAGTCATACCAGGGTCAGATGAAGCAGACAAATCAGACGAGAGGCAGGCAGATTGGTACATGCCAAAGACAACGCATGAGGTTGAATCCAAAACCATTAGAAATATTAGAAAGGCATGTGACTGATACAGGAGCTGTTTTGAACTAACACTGATGTGCCAAACTGTTTACATATATAAGGAAGTGTGTCTGTCAACGGGATGCATCTGCCAAAAGAATCTTTGATCGTTTACCCGTCATCATTAAATCAATCAAGATTCATGGATCAGCCTCAAACCAAATGAAAGGTTTCTGTCTTGTGGGGACCATTTTGAGCTCATATGGGAAAATAAGCTATTTGTTGTAATTTTTGTTTAAAAAAAATTAATCGTGCGTGCGCATTGCGCAATAATTGTCCATGTCGGCTTGGGCTTCTATGATGCAGTTTTACGAATCATACAGCGCAAAAAAAAAAAACTAAATAAGAATGCACAATATAAAATTGTGTTAATCTACTTGTCGAGGAGGAGGCAGGTCTGACCGGCCAGTAGAGATAAAAAAAATGTATAATAATAATAAATAAATAAAAAGTCCTTCAGATGGATCAGCTCATCACCGGCCGTGCGCATCTGCTGACCAGCCAGTCAAAAGACATTAAAAATACCCTGTTAACCTCAAGCTGATCATTACCGGCTGTGCACATCTCCGCACCTTCTGTCATCTGTAGTGAAGGAAGTAGTAACATCACAGGGCTGGTTCTAGGCATGGTTACATAAGGGGGTAGGCGGAAATGTGAAGGCGGGCATCTTCATCTGTACACATATTACACCATATTCATTGCTGATCTTAGACTTTGGTATTCATTGTTTTTGTTGACGTGTTTTCTTCATGGGATTGGGGTAATAGCTCAAAGCTGAAAATTTTACACCTGTCAGTCAACATTTTCAACCATGAACACTATCAAGCAAAAACAGAGAAACTGACTGACCCATGCCCATCTTGAATGCCTCACTGTGGTTGCAACAACAAATTACAAATATAACATGAAGAAAGTCAAGGACATGCACCACAGCTTCCACTCATCTCAGTACTAAGGTACATTTTGATAATATGCTGGATTTGTTTCTTTTTTGTTCATAGGCGGATTGTTCAATTTTTTCTTTAGTGATATTGCAGCTCTCCCCTTGACTTTGATCTGTCAGGCTCTTTTGAAAAAAATAAATAAATAAAAGTGAGGACCACTGCATTAAAGGGCCAGACATGAGAACGACGTCCCATATACATCCAGGATAAACTCAGGTATACAGCCATTCTACAACATACTCACAGTTGCTTTACTGATAATTAATTCCTATTAATTTATTCTTTATCTCATTTCTAACCATCAAGCATCCAGGAAGCAGAGCTGGATGAGGCTCTGCTGAATTTCATCCTGAAAAACTGCCAGCCAAACTTATTTTTTTAGAATAAAAAATTGTAAAAAAAATAACAATAATAAAAAAACACCAATCCCAGTCCACAAGCATCCTCGTTCACAACACGTTCACTTATATTTTCACGTTATGATACATGTTCACGTTATTTATTGACTGTATCTAAAAATATCAAAGATATTTTAAATTTAAATGAAAATATTAAATGCAATGTCAAATGCAATGACTTAAATTATATTATTGTATACACTTGGTCATCAAATCAGTATCAGTTGTATCTGTCAGCTAGGTTGCCTGTAGGGATTTTTGTGTCAGTATTCAGCCTGACACAGTATCAATACAGCTTGGCATTGTGTTGAAACGCTTCATGGCGCCTCATCTACCCATCACTAGTACCAGGCGTGAACTAGAGCAGGAACAAGATGGCTGGACATCTAACACCATGAAGGGTTTGATAATCTGGCCAGGAGAGGTGAAACAAGAGCTCTTAAATAGGACAGACAGCAGGTGCAGCACATGATGATTGAGCTGTAGGTGAAGTGGGTGTGGCTGAGAGCTTGCTAGTGGAGCATGACTGAGCAGAAATGAGGCATGAAGGGGGAAGAAACATGGCATGAGGGGCTGTGAGTGAGGCAGGGAACAGAGCAAGGCTGACCCTACACATGATCGGACTAAGCAGCTGCTTAGGGCCCCGTGGCCACTAGGGGGTCCCCTAAGTTGAATTGACATTTTATTTTATTTTATTTTTTAGTAATGATTGATAATGCCATGGGCCAAATACAGCCTGCCATAACCATTTATGTGACTCTCTACACCCTAGAGAGCCACAAAGACAGAACTTCAAGATAACAGTTGTGTGCTTCAATGTCACTTTTTCAGTCAAATCAAATCAGTTTTTATATTTATAATGCCAAATTTCTCACACATGAAATAGTAAATTTTTAGAAGTAGTCATTGAATGCAGAGAAAGATATATGGATGCAGTTAGAGGACATGGAGGTAGTTGGAGTGAGGACAGAGGATGCAGAGGAAAGAGCGAGGTGGAGGAGGATGACTCGCTGTGGCGACCCCTGAAGAGGGAAAAGCCGAAAGAAGAAGAAGAAGAAGTTAATAGGTCATTTTATCAATGCTATGTTATACAAAGTATAATAGTTTATGTTAGGTGGGTGAATGATCTGATCATCTGACTGTTTATTGCAGTAATCCACATTATTAGTAGAAATAGAGTGCCCCAAACCAAATTTCACTTAGGGCCCCATGAGGCTTGGGCCGGCCCTGGAACAGAGGATGTGAAAAAGGCATAAAGGGGCAGAGACTTGAGCAGATGGGGGCCAAGCAGAACAGCTGTATGTAGATGAAGATTAAATTACACACAGGTGGACACTACTAAATATATGGCTGCACTGAATTTGCGTTAGTGGTATAAGAGTAAAGTACACTGAATACAAATGTTCTCCACACATTCCAGATTCCATCCATCCATTATCTTTATCCGCTTCTTCCATTTTGGGTCACAGGGGTTGCCGGTGCACATGTCCACCAATCCCTATGTGTCATTTTTCACCACTTTTATTGTCTGTCCAACAGATCTCACTTGTAAATGAGTCTTCGAGGCTCAATGTGACTTATCTGTTTAAATAAAGGTTGAATGAATTGTGAGAAGGGCGGGGGTACACCTTGGACAAGTCACAAGTACATCACAGGGACACATGGAGACAAATGAGACAAACAACCATTCACTCACTCACTCACATCTAGGGACAATTTAGAGGTACCAATCAGTCTAACATGCATGATTTTGGTCTGTGGGAGGAAACTGAAGTACCCGGAGAAAACACACGCATGCACGGGGAGAACATGCAAACTCAACCCAGAAAAGACGGAGGCACGGACCGGGATTTGAACCAGGGTAACCTGTTTGCTGAGAGGCAGCAGCTCTACCAGTTGTGCCACCGTGCTGCCCTTTCGTTCCTGATTGTTTTGGCAAAAATGTTTTGAAAAACAAAACACATTATTTTTCTCACTTCATACTTATGCACCAGTTTCTGTTTGTCCATCACATAATTAAAAATAATTAAAAACTTGTGGCTGTAACATGAAAAATGTGAACAAGTAAAAGGGGAATGAATAGTTTTTGAAGGTATTGTATATCAAAGGTTTCTGGGGGTCTACTATCAGATTGAACCTTGCTGTGTAAACACCATCAAGCTGCATGTGAGGATACAAGTGAAGGAGTTTTCTGTGCAGAACCTCGACCGCACCCACCATTTTATTCTTCCTGGTCAGGCCTGACCATGATTAGAACAAGAGCTCCTTGTTTTATGTCCAAAAGATGAATGGGGGACAACTGAGCACAACTAGATAAATATTGGAGTGCGGATTAAGTTCCCTTTCAGTCGTTTTCTCGGTGCAACACGATTGCTATGGGAACTAGCGCCCCAGCGCGGTTACCTGAAGGAATACACACGCCTTTACGGCAGGGCCGTCAGCGTCGCACCAGAGGCCCCGCCCTCTGGACATATAAGCGGCTGACGCCCGTCCATCTTTCTCTTTTAGCACTTCACCTCGCAAATACCTGAAATACTCTTCTCGGATCCTCTCTGTACCTCCATCGCTTGACCATAGGTGAGCTCGCTCCCTACACAGAGCATACAGAGAATCTTCTACTGCGGACTGCTGGGCTGGCGAAAGCTGGCCCGGCACATTTTTCTTCACCCCGAAGTTTTCTTCTCCTCTCTCCACAGATTGCTTCGCTCGAGGGAGCTGACTGAGCGACACCGCTACCCTGCTAACAACTAGCAGGCTAGCCGGCGAAAGCGACACGAGGGACGTCGGACGACGTTAGCACTGCTAACGAGCTTAACTCTTCTCAACCACGGCTCCCGAGAAGGTAATGCGACAACCCAAAAGTCAAAAGAAGACCAGCAAACCAGCGAGCCCCAGCTCCCGTGCCTTTTGCTCTTCTGTTTTTCTACTGCTCGGTTTGCGAACGCTAACTGCGAAGCATGCTACCTGCTAAGCTGACGAAGCTAACAGACCAGTAGCCCCGAGCAGCTCGGCGAGAGGACGCCCTCGGACGAGGAACCCTGGCAGGCCGTGAGCTCCGGCTCCCGAACCTGCTTCAGCGGATCTGGATACCCCCCCTTTCAGCAGCGGACACCCACGAGGCCTGTCCGCTCTGCTCTGGGATGCTACATGCAAGGACACTCGAAGCTTTTCTCGCGGATGACCCCGGAGAAAGGAGAGTGGAAATGGAATAACTCCAAAGTTATCTGGCTAGCTCCCACGGTTAGCATGGCTAACCAGGGGCACCCACGACAACACGCGGCGGAAGACAGCGCTGCTAACACGATTAGCGCGGCTACGAGCGGACAACAAAGGACTCCATCATGAGGTATGTGAAAATGCTTGGACTAGCTTGCTAGCTAACCTCATATTTCGCCTTTTCCGCTATCCTGCGAATCGACGGTAGAATTCAT
>JBBPBX010014382.1:0-50994 GCA_038048925.1 Garcialebias charrua
TTTAAACTCTGAGGATAATAATTTTGGCTGGAAGTGTCGATACAAGCAGGTTCTGCATGTTTTTGTCATTTAAAGCTGAGAAATTATTATTGGTTTCAACTCTGTTACACGCTGTTGGAAGCATTCAGGTGAAGTTTTTGTCAGCCCGTTGTCTGTGGGAGTTCTGGTTCGGCTTCGACCCAGTTCAAGCACACACTCCGGTACAGAACTTTGTTGTTTGATCGCCGAGTCAAACTGCCTGCCCTGGAAGCTAATTTAACATCTACAAGATTGCTGTTGTGGTATTTTACATTTTAAAGAAGGTCGAAGCAGCATATACTGTTAGAACGTGTCGGTTAGTGGTTCGTGAAACCCGAGTTCTGCTCCTTTAACGTGGACGGAACCGACCTTGAAGTGACTCCGAGAGAGTCCGTGTTTGTTCAACAGCTGCAGTGCTGGGTTACTGAGCGTAACTAAGTTGGCCTGTCTAGATGTTCGCCGCATGTTTCAGAATTTTGGGAAGTTAGCGTTTGAGTTGTTTTAAGAGTCTATGAAGTTGAGGTCTGCTGTGCAAGCTAACGTTAAGAAGACGTGTCTCATGTCCGTTTATGAGCTGTGATTGGATGAAACGAGTGTTGTGTGCTGTCAATCACTCTTGTAGCGAACGCTGATTCGCTGTTGTGTGCTGTCAATCACGTCGCACGCCGTTGCGACCAGCCCACTTTGTCGTCATTTCCGGCACTACATTGGTCGAAGGTAAGAAACTACATTCGCCATGAATGCTTGGAGAATGAACTACAAACGCTGTGATTGATTTGTTGACGCCACGTATGTTGTAGCGAGCTCCGCCTCGCAAGCACTGAAGCTGGTGACGCGCTACGCACGCTGCGTGGGCCCGCCCATTCTTGTCGTCATTTCCTGGTGCACTTTCGGGCGACAAGCATTTCACACACGAACACACTCACAGAGTGAGAAGAGGTCTCACTATCCATCCATCCATCCATTTTCTTCCGCTTATCCGGGGTCGGGTCGCGGGGGTAGCAGCCTAAGTAGGGAGGCCCAGACTTCCCTCTCCCCAGCCACTTGGAGCAGCTCCTCTGGGGGAATCCCAAGGCGTTCCCAGGCCAGCCGAGAAACATAGTCCCTCCAGCGTATCCTGGGTCTTCCTCTGGGTCTCCTCCCGGTGGTCTCACTAGTAGCTTAGAAACTCATCTGAAGCCATCAACACTGTCTAATAACATAGATTTGTCTCTGACAGGAACGTGGTTCGAGCAATTATCACGGTCACACTAGAAACTACCTCTAAAAGGTTGTTTTCTTTTCCAGTACTGAATAAAACTCAGTCGCCTCGTGATAACATACTCGAAGCTGCCCCCTGTTGGACGTTAATAGATGAGTTCTCTCAACACATCATAAAAGTCAACATTTTTATGGTGAAATTACCAGCTTTAAAAAATTGTTCTGTACACAAACAAAAACTCCTGTTTATTTTAAATAATAATTTTAGAATAACAGAGGTACTGACAAACAATTGATGCTCATTTTAAATACTGAAGGGATTTAAAACAACAATCATCAAGCATTTTTGTTGGATTTTCAAATTAAATAAATAAAATTGATGGAGAACAGAGCATTTCCACATTAAGCTCTTCACATCTCTGAAGATTAACACCCGCATGTACCAGTTTGTTGATTTTTACAGACTCAAAACAAATATGGATAAAGAATCAGATGACGTTGTACCGTCCTCATCCTTGAAGGATGCTGATGGTGAGCAGACTCCAGCGCCGGAGGAGGAGAAAATCCCAGCGCAGGAGGATGCAGACCCTGAGTCAGAGGACACAGATTGTGTTGATAATAATAATAATAATAATAATAATGAATTCAATTTATAACGCACTTTTCATTAATGAAAATCTCAAAGTGCTACACGGTGCAACAGAAATTAAATGTCAATAAAACAAGTAATAAAACAAGTAAAATCAATAACAGTATCAACTAAGAACAAAAGTAGAATCATGAGGAGGTAGAGTATGCTCGGTTGAAAAGAAAGGTCTTCAAGCCGCTCTTAAAGTCAACCACAGACTGTGGGACCCTCAGACAGTCAGGAAGAGAGTTCCACAGGCGGGGGGCAGCCACACTGAAAGCCCGGTCTCCCATGGTCCTTAATTTGGTTCTCGGAATGTGAAGGAGATTACTGTTCTGTGACCGCAGCGACCGGGTGGATGAGTGTGGAATAAGAATATCCTTCAGATAATCTGGTGAAGCTCCATGTAAGCATTGATGTGTAATGAGAGCAGTTTTGTACTGAATTCTGTAGGCGACAGGAAGCCAATGAAGGTTATGAAGAATGGGCGTAATATGTTCAAATTTACGAACTCGCAACAAGATCCTTGCAGCACTGTTTTGAATATATTGAAGTTTCTGAAGGTTTTTGCCAGGGATTCCAATAAACAGGGAGTTGCAGTAGTCGAGCCTGGAGGAGACAAAAGCATGGACGAGCTTCTCAGCATCGGAAAAAGTTAGGGATGGGCGAAGTCTAGAGATGTTTCGAAGATGGAAGAAGCAAGTTTTAAACAGAAGCTTAATGTGATTTTCAAATGTAAGATTGGAGTCCATTTTTATTCCAAGATTTGTAACAGAGGTGGAGAGGGGGATGTCTTGTCCAGAAAAGGAAAGTGTTGTTATAGTAGATGTCTGTACCTGGTGAGGGGTGCCAATCAGTATGGCCTCGGTCTTGGAGCAGTTTAATTGAAGAAAGTTCTGATTCATCCATGCCCTAATTGCCTCCAGGCAGGCAGAGAGGGCAGTGAGTGAAGATGGAGATGACAAGGTGGAAGATGAGGATGCTCCAGTCCTGATGTAAAGCTGTGTATCGTCGGCATAACAGTGAAAAGAAATGTTGAACTGATTAATAATTTGACCTAAAGGCAGCATGTAAAGGGAAAACAACAGGGGCCCCAGAACCGACCCCTGAGGGACACCACAGGAGACAGAGACTGTCTGGGACGTGGCGTTGCCAAGACTAACACATTCCAGCCTATTGGAGAGGAAAGATTTGAACCAGTCCAGGACTGTGTCGCAGAGACCGACCTCCACATGAAGACGGTGGAGGAGGATACTATGGTCCACAGTGTCGAAGGCTGCAGTGAGGTCAAGGAGGACAAGGATGGAGGGAGAGCCAGTGTCAGCAGCCAAGAGGACATCATTAGTAACTCTCAGCAGTGCAGTCTCAGTACTGTGAGCTGCCCTGAATCCAGACTGGAACTTCTCATACAGGGAGTGTTGTTGTAAGTGATCCTGCAGCTGAGCAGCAACTGCTTTTTCCAGCACTTTAGACAGAAAAGGGAGGTGTGAAATTGGGCGGTAATTAGAAAAAATGTCGGGATCCAAATTAGATTTTTTCAGAAGAGGCCTAATGATGGCAGTTTTTAGAGGCAGTGGAACATGACCAGATTGAAGAGACTGATTTATTATTTGAGTGATAAGTGGGCCTATTGCAGAGTGATTGGATTTTATGAGAGACGAGGGGAAAGGATCCAGGGCGCAGGATGAAGGCTTCATTTTCTTGATGATGGCCTCCACCTCACTCTGAACAACTTCGTCAAAGCTGTTAAGGGTCTCTGATAATGCCTTAAAGCTGCTAACAAAACCCCTCGTGAAGTATGGTGAGGAGGTAGCAGCAATGGAGACCTCGACTCTGGACACAGAGTTAGAAAGTCTAGCAACAGGCATACTCAAAAAAGATGGAAAAAAGCTCGGCGCCGACCGTCTAGCCAAATTGGCCCTTCTTTTGAAGGCCAAACTGGACCGTGAACGGTGGAAGAGTGAGGACCTTGAGGAGGAACTGGCTGATGAAAAAAATAAACTGGCTGATGAGAAAAATAAACACGAAGGTACCACTTCAGATTTTGTGTCATACACGAAAAAGACAAATACAGAGATTGAACGTTTACAAAATGATATACAGTCGCAAACAAAATCATATGAAGAAAACATTCTTTCCAGAGGACAAAAATATGACGAGTCTATCAGGGAGAATGAAAAACTACAGCAACAAGTACATTCGCTGTCTACAGAATTACAAGAGAGCAGGGGAAAAAGAGAAGAAACCCACAACCTGTGCACAAGGTTGAAAATTGAGTATGATAGATTAAAAGAACAACTAAAAGAGAGCACTCAATTCGAGGAAAATAAAAAACTCAGTGAACAGTGCACAGCGCTACAAACTGAAGTTGATTGTTTACGCAGAGAATTGACTGAAAGTAAGGTGGAACTGACCTTGACTAAAGAAAACCTTTTTAAAGAAAGGGAAAGGTGGGTGGATGTTGTGGCAAAGCAGTCTCAAGGCTTCACACCCCCACCCCCACCACCTCCACGCGGTGATGCAGAACAGCTCACCGTACCTGTTAAGACCCGCCAGTCGGAGCAGGGACTTGCGTACTCAACAACAACACCTGCACAGGGATCACAGGTAAATGGGAATAGCAATGGTTCTAAACTTTCTATTCCAATACCTGAACTCCAAAAGCTTTCTAGATACATTCAACGCTTTGAGCCAGGGCCGTTGGGTTCAATCCATACAAAGACCTACCTAGACTCTCTTGACTTCCAACTGGGTAATTTTCCAGATGCTACTGCTGAGGATAAAATTGCACTGATCAGGCTCACCGCAGACTGGCCCGTATATGCCTTCATTGATCGCCAACCAGCCGCCATAAAAACAGATTACAAACTGTTGCGTGATACTCTTATACGAGAGTTCACTCCAAACATGGGGCCTGGTGGCTACCCTGATGCCGAGAAGGTCGTGCAAGGTAAGAACGAGCATCCACAGGCATATTACCAGAGAATGTTCCAGGCTTTCTTTGGTAATCGCAATGAACCGGGCATGGAGGACGAGGTAGGTTTTAAATACCTTTTCGGAAAAAACCTCCACCCTGATGTAAAACAGTCTGTACAAGTGATGGCTAATTTTAGAGACAAAACCATCAAGGAAATGAAACAATGCGCCGTAAATGTTTTCGAGGCCCGCATGGAATGCAGAACACCCGTAGAGGTGTTCACGAGTGCGAGAGCCGAATCCCAATCGCTGGATCTGGAAGGGACGCGAGCATCAGCTCCCTATCCAATGACAGGCGAAAAGAAACAGATCTTTCAACCTGACAAACCACAAAGTGGGGGTGTCCGCTGGAGAAAGAACCCAAGGTGGCTCAAGCAGAACACGGAGGGTGAACAGAAGGATCAAAAGGGGGGTGCACGTCCAAAGAGTAAAGATTATGGGTACAGGGGACCCCCGAACCAAGGGTGGTCCCAGAGGGGAAACCCGAAACCAGGGTGGTCCCGGGAGGGACCCCCGAGCCGTGGTCCTGCTCCTCCTACCCCTCGAACAGAACAGTCCGGGACAGAAAAAAAATCGCAAAAGTCCCAGAGGAAAGGCCGTAGCCCTCTGTCCCCAGAAGACATGGAGAACATACGTCAGATGTTCGAAGTGTGGGGTAATACTAAAAATGAGAACAAACCTGGTGTGATGTGTAGCACTATCATTGATAGTAACTCTGAGCATACAAATAACAACAATGCCACAGTTACTGGCAGTCACCAAGATACTGATGGTCAGGATGCTGACAATCAGGGTAATGACAGTCAATTCATTGACAGTCCAGAATGTGACAGTCACCAAGATACTGATGGTCAGGATGCTGACAATCAGGGTGCTGACAGTCAAATCATTGACAGTCCAGAATGTGACAGTCAACAAAACGTTGACTGTAACCATGACTTCATTGTTACGGAGTCTGAGCACCCCTCGTCAGAGAAAGGGGGGGAAAGCTCACTCACCGATGATAGTGGCTCGCCACGAACTGAACAGTCAGACCCATGTGTGTCTGCACTACCAGTACTGATAAATGAAGTTCACACAGTCAGGGGTAGGCGTGATAAACGTCGGAGAATACCTGATAGGTTCCTGTGTAACATTATCAGAAAGGGGCCCGCTAAGAAAGCTTACCTGTCCATCACGTTGGAAGGAGTCCTCAAAAAAGAGGCCCTCTTGGATGGTGGGGCAGACATATCCATTATGTCACCCACACTGTTGGAGGAGCTACGGCTGGCCGCTAACGGTGTTGACAGGGAAATACCCCTCAATGAATGTGCTATAGTCTTGCAGGGTCTCTCGGAGACGAGTACAACCCTAACTGCTATAGCCATGGTTCACATGCAGATTGGTGAAACGACACTATACCACCCGGTACACGTGTCCACCGTTGACTCATTCCCATTTTTGGTTGGCCAAGACTTTATAAACCGCTTCGACGCGATTATAGATTATGGCGATCAGACAATGTGGACCAGAGTGAGTAAACCACTGCCGATCGATATGCCTATACAAAGTAACACTGACCGTCTAACGGCAGGTACCGCGGAAGGCAAAAGGGAATGCTCAGACGAGAGCACAATCCCTGTGGGTGAACCTTCAACTACAGGTGAGGCAGTAGAGGCCCAACAAGAGAGCCCCCTCTGCGAGCTGAAACAGTTGGCACTCACCGGACACTACCTACCACAGGTAGTCAATGGTGTTGGGATTCAAGGATCCCACACCGATGATGCTGTTCTGTCCCCTTGGACGGAGAAATCAGCGATCAGCCAAGCTTTCTTTGGAACCTTGGTTAAGAAACAGTTGGGTCTAGGAATGAACAAAAAGGCTTTCCGCTTTTCGTTAGACCCCAACGATAAACAGGTAATGACCGCTAAAGGGATCATTGACCTTAAACTAATCTGGAACCAACGAGAACTGGATCACCCGTTCCTCGTGGTCCCGAACTTACCACATGCAACCTACATAGGCTCCGACATTTTGGTAAGATTAGGTGTCCGAGTGGACATCAACAACAATGCACTGTGGTCACTAGATACAGCCACGAAGGACTCTCCTGTGTTGACCACAGAGAACCTTAAGGCTGGACAGACCATACCAGAGGTTTGCCAAGTTGCTAACAGCCATAACACTGTGGTACCACCTCAGGTTATGAACAAGCCGGTCATGATTCACATCATGAAAGGACAAGCTATTAGCACAAAACAGGCATACTTTCAACCATCTCCTATGTTTTTCAACTTAGGACTGTCCATGGAGGCCACATTCCAGGTGACCCTCGATTGTAGAACCACGACTGTTGCTGTGTGTAACACGAGCACAGAAGAGGTACTGATCCCAAAACGCACACAGCTAGGATGGTTGATCTCTACTGATTTTCATGATTTTGAACTAAGCATTCCATTTCTGGGAGGACTCCCAGAAAACTTGATCCCAGGTCAACACCCGGGGCAAGTCTTGTTCACAAAACCAACACAGGCCATAGCTCTTTTCTCCCCCACTGAGTCCGACCAGGACACTGTCCACAGGTTCGGTTTCAACAAAGGAGACAGTCTAGGCCCTCAGACTTACAGTGCACTACCTGTTGACAGGTTTTACGACACTGAAGGGGACTCACTGGAGCTCCCCACAGAACAAGAACCCCTCTCAATTACTTCACAGATTGACCAGGTGGTCGCTCAAGCCGACGCCCTGAAAACCGATGAAGACAGGGACAAACTTCGCAAAGTTCTGCTAAAATATGAAAAATCATTCTCAACTGACTCGATGGATTGTGGGTTGACCACGCTCCACACAGTGAGCATCCCAACCCCGCCTGATGCTCCACCTGCATTTGTCAGACAATACAAGATTCCTCTGGCAGCACATCAACCTATCAGGGAAATCATTAATGACCTGTTAGGAAAAGGTATCGTCCGATACTGTAACAGCACTTACTCTGCGCCTTTATGGCCGGTGTTAAAACCAAATGGTAAGTGGAGACTTACTATAGACTACAGAAAGCTAAACAAACAAGTTCCCTTATCCAGATGGCCTATGACGCAGCTCCAACAGGAATTGCCCAAGGTCACCAATGGTAAGTACTTTTCGACCCTCGACATCGCCTCTGGTTTTTGGACCATTCCTGTGCGCGACGAGGATCAATACAAACTAGCTTTCACTTTTGGTGGCCGTCAATACACCTTTACCAGGTGTCCCTTTGGCTACGCTAACTCACCTGCAGAGTTCAACATTTTCTTGAACAAAGCATGTCCAGACGCCCACGAGCGTGGGACACTGATCTACGTGGACGATGTCCTTTTGAGACAGCCAACACTGGACTCACATTTGGCTGAGATCGACCACGTTCTGAATCAGCTGACAACTGCTGGTGCTAAAATATCACTGTCAAAATGCCAATGGTGCAGAACCAAAGTGGACTACGTTGGCCTACTTGTAGGTCCTGACGGAGTACAACCACAGCTGACTCGCACCCAAGGCCTCGACAATCTCAAAGTCCCCACCAATCTCAAAGAACTACAAAGTTTTCTGGGCGTGTGTAACTACTCGAACCAATTCATCGAAAACTATGCGGACCTTGCGAAACCACTGACTGAACTCCTTAAAAAAGACGTACCATTTGTTTGGACTGACAAACAGCAACAGGCAATGGACGCTCTTATAAACAGGATCAAGTCAGCCCCTTGTTTAGTCTACCCAGACTACAACAAAGAGTTTTACTTGGAAGTGGGCTTCTCAGCTCATTGCATAAGTGCAGGTCTGTACCAGATACACGACAGAGACAAACGTGTAGTAGCCTATGCCAGCAAAACGATGGCAGGCCCCGAGTTGAGATTCTCAGACTGTGAGAAAGCTCTACTGACCACAGTGTGGGCAGTTAAACATTTCTCCAGCTACATTGGTGGACAGAAAATCATTGTGGAAACACAACACCAGCCAGTGACTTTTCTTAACAGTGAACGCATCAGAGATGGTGTGGTGACAAACTCACGTGTTGCAACGTGGCTCATGGCGCTTCAAAGTTTTAACCTAGACATACGTTATGGTCAAAACAAGAAGTCTCATCTGGGGACGGACTTGGCAATCTGCCAGAAGTGTACACAAGATGTACCAGCCACCCAGCCGCCGGTTGAGGTAAAACCCCCAGTAACCGAAGACCCGAATCACCACTTCTTTGATGACAATATCTGCAAAGATATGACAACATTGTACGTGGATGGATCTTCATTCCTCCGCGACAAAATCTGTAGGGCAGGTGTTGGAGGAGTCCTCCTCCAAGACCAAGAACAGATAACTTTCAGCTACAAATTAGGCTCTCAGACTTCTCAGTATGCTGAGATTGCAGGAATCCTAATAGCTCTCCAGATGGTAGTAGAACGCTCCATCAAGACGCTAGTCATCTGCACTGACTCTAACTATGCTCGTTTGAGTTTCGCTTGTCACCTCGCTGTGTGGAAACAGAACGGTTTCCTAACAAGCGACAGAAAAGTGGTCAAACACAAAGAGCTTTTCATAGCGTGTGATCACTTGGTGACATCACACGACTTACAGATCTACTGGAAGAAAGTTCCAGGGCATTCTAGAGTCCCAGGCGATGACAAGCACTACAATGACATTGCAGATTCCTTAGCCAAGGAAGGAGCCGACGAAGGTCCTCTATGGTCCTTCGACCCCTCCTGGTTAATCGAGACTCTGCCAACACAACCTTCAGTCAGAGTTATGGCAGTCACACGTGCACAGGCCGCAACCAGACCTGCTGACAACGCAGTCTCCGTCCGACCCGCACTGACTGACCCTGACATCGTCCAACTACAGAAGTCGGATCCTGCTATCAACTCCATGATACTGTACCTGACCGATCCGAACAAAAATAGTCCGTCTAAAGACGACCTGGATTCCGATCCAGAACTTAAGGTCCTCTATCAGCTGCGCAAACAGCTAAAACTAATCAAGGGCATCTTAACTTTCGCTCATGGACCAACGTCCTCACCTGTGTTCGTGGTTCCCCATGACCAAAGGGGGGTGATGTTAGTTCATGCCCATGATCTCCCGTCCGCAGGACACAAAGGAGATAAAGCCACGCTGACGGCATTAAAACAAATTGCCTATTGGCCTGGAATGAAAAAGGATGTCAAGGACTACATTGAAGGGTGCGTGGTCTGTGGCCAGTTTCAGCCAACCAGACCACTTCACAGAGCACCACTGCAAAGCAGAGGCATTGCATTCCCATGGTCTGACCTCCAGATCGACTGGGTTGGACCACTCACTAAGAGCTCTAGAGGAAATAAATATTTTCTCACGGTAACCTGTGCATTCACCAAATGGGTAGAATGCCTACCAGCTCCTAACGACACAGCACAAACTACTGCTATGTTGTTAATGAATCATATATTCTCAAGGTTTGGACTTCCCCTTAGGGTGAACTCAGACCAAGGTACACACTTCACAGGTGAAGTGATGAAAGAACTGTGGAAGACGCTAGGCGTCAAGGCCAACTTTCATGTCGGCTACCACCCACAGGCTTCAGGCCAAGTAGAGAGAGCAAACAGAACTGTGGTGAGTATTTTGAAGAAATACGTGGCCGCAAATCACAAGGACTGGGATGTGAAACTCCCTCTGGTCCTCATGGCCATAAGAGCCACTCCACACACATCAACTGGCATCTCTCCCTTCGAGATGATGACCGGTCGACAAATGACTCTCCCTCTACACCTGTTGTACCAACCAGGTGACGCCGTCATGGCGACAGCCTACACTACACAACAATACATGAAAGATTTGAATGTACACCTCAGAAACACTTTTGCTTTCGCCCAGAAAAACCTGGAAAGGTCCGCTGAAGGACGCAAGGCGTACTATGATCAGAAGGCCTCTCACAATGAACTCCAAGTGGGAGACAGAGTCTGGTACTATACGTTCGCCCCAACAACCGGGAAAGGAGAGTCCGGGACCGGAACTCTCGCCCGCAAACTAATGCCCAGGTGGACTGGACCTCATCTGATAACAGACAAAGTGTCCTCAGTCGTCTACGAAATCAAAATCAGCAAAGGCCGCAAAGAGCCAATTGCTAAATGGGTACATCGAAATCAGATCAAACCTTACAAGGCGTTCAATGACTCCACTAAAGACAAAGATCTCACAAACTCACCGACTTCATGGGATAATAAGGTCGTACAAACACAAGTTAGTAAATAAACTAATCAGGTTTAAACTACCATATTTCCCACCCTATAAGTCGCATTGTCTAACTTGAACTTAGAAACGCTAAGTCTAAAACCCACAACAAAAAACTAACCTTAACAACCGTTTAAATCCACGAGATTTAATTTGACCTCGGTCATAAAGTTGAGACCTGTTTTGCTTGTGTGTTGCACTTTGGAATCTGACGACAAGAGTGTGTCGAAGCAGTGAAACGTTGTTTCCTTGTTGTTTAGTCATTACTGTTGTCATTAGTTGAGATACTGTTTGGTTCTGAACACTCCCAGCCAAAAAGGTTTTGTATTAACATTGGTTAATGAATGATATGGATTTAACTATGCCAACATGCAGTTCGTTTGTTAAATCTCAATCGTCGAAGAGTCGATGTAGTTTAAAGCTACTCGAGGTACCATAAACTACACTGGTCTCACAATTTCTAAATTGAACCGATTCGATCGTTTCTATTTTAGATTACCTATTCATTTTGATGAGTCTCGCCATAGACTTCAAAATTTATTAGGAATACCAAATCCTACGTCGTTCGTCTAAAAGACAACAGACATTTAGATCAAACTATATTTCATTTTTATTTTAGTTTATCCTAAACTAAGTAATGAATGGAGGAATAGTTTGGAATTAGAGGCCTTCGTTACAGAAGCCCTCCAAAATTGTATAGGTACAAATCCCTATATCTAATTTTACAGAATTGATCCACCCCTTAATTGGTAATTGTAGCTGATCTAAACCATGATAGCTTACATACCAGGTGCATATAGGTAGGGCCTAATGTAAAATCCCAATCATAAGCCCACCTAAAAAACCACATAATTGCATGACACATAGAACCAGAGTGGCACTGACTGGAAACCAACCAGCCAACAACCTTCGATGTGGGGACCTGCAGCTCCAACGCTTGGTCTTCAACCTTCATCCAAGGGTCGCCTCCTCTGCGTCAATCGAGGGATCCCCTCTACATGCTGATTATGAAAACAATTGTTGCTGATCAATCAACAAAACTAATCGTTGTGGAATTACCGCTGTGGATTATAAGACTTTGTTTTCCAAAGGATCACAGACTTTGTTTTCCAAGAGTTAACAGACTTTGTTTTCCAAAGGATTAAAAGCTTTTCGCAATGGGATTACCTCCGAACAGTATGGAATTTCCAAAAACTTTATGGGATTATAATTTTTGATTTTTCTTTTCCACTTGCTGGATTACTTCAAGATCAAAGACAGTTCAAGGTTTCCTTTCGTGTTGGACCCCATCCCCAAGGACTGGCGATGGCTTCCAAAAGGGGGGAGATGTAATGGACCTACCCAGGGTCAAACTAAGGTTTTTGAACTGTCCAGTGATGACCTTTACTGACCTTTCAGTAAAGCAAGACATTTACTACAAAATCATTCATTTAGCTATAATCTGATAACATAGTCACCAAAAAGAGACTATTTCTATCTTTGATTTTAGGCTGATGTGATCAAAAGAATAACCTTTGTCATTTTCATGATGTGTGCTTTTAAGCTGTGTTATTCTTTAAGAGTTGTGTTCACTGCGGTGTTAAAGGTGAAATCTCGGGTCACAGAGACCCGACTGTTTTGTTTAGAAATAAGAAGACAGTTTAATCCGTTGTTTTTCATGAACAAGGCTCCAGCTTCTCTGTCTTTTCCTAAACAAATCTCCCTCTGCTCTGGCTGTAACCTTGGGCCTGATAAGGCAAGTGCACTCCTCTCTTTGTTCCTGCTTTTTAAGTTCTAACTGTGCGAGAACGCTTCAGAGTTTGCTGGGAACTTCAAAGAGATGTGAACCTTTCCCAAAGAGCTGGGTACGTTTGGTCAAGAGCTAACGACCTGCGTCTTCAGCTAAGGACTGATGACTTGCTGTTATGAGTCCACTTCGAACAAGCATAAGATCAAGAACTTTGTTTATTCCTCCTTGGAATAAGTTTATCTTGAAGTCAGAGGCCTGAAGCTGACATATTCTCTGATGACCAACGCAAAACCAGGAGACGTTGGAAACGTAAACCAGAACCCTGCTTGAAGGTATTGTACTGGTTCCCACAAGGATCCGTGCATCTGAAAGGCTACAAGGTCTTCCCTCTTACCGGGCTGTCGTCAAAAGGTAAAGAGCTGTTTACAAAACGTACCTGGATTTTAGCAGAAGTCGGAGGAGAAGTGTCACTCTGGTATCATGCTCACGATAATTTCTTCTTAAATCTTTCCTCCTACTCTTTCCCCTCTCTATCTAAGCTGGAAACTATAATTAAGCTGAAGAGCCCACAGACTAAATATGTTAACATCCAATATTGAAGTCTGTTGTGTTAAATTTAAGTGTGCTGACGTATTTAAATTGAAAGAAAGTGAAATCATGTCAATCAAGTGTAATGGTGTTAATTTAGTTGATTCATTTTAAATAAATGATAGTGTCTCTTTGACATATCAAACTAAGTCAATGTCCATTGTCACTTAATGGCTCTGTTTATTTATCCATCATAAAGATCACAGAAATATTGGGTAAACTGAAAAAGAAGAGAATCCGTGAAATTACTATTCAATCTGAATAAATTAATTAAGGTAAAGAGGTCAGTATTAATATTGACCTCCTCATAACCTCTTACAGAAGCTCTGTATGAAAAGAATTGTGTGCAAAGAAATCGTAGAAAAAGAAATATTGTTGACCAACCTTGGATGACTAAAGGGTTGAGAAATGCTTGTAAAAAAAAATTACTTGTATTTATGTTTCTTAAAAACGAGAACACAACAAGCTGAAGAAAAATATAAAAAATATAAAAATAAATTGGTAATGATTATAAGAAGATGCAAGAAAGAATACTATAGTGATTTATTAAACAAGAGCAATGGTGACACTAAAACAACATGGCGAGTAATAAATGATGTTCTAAAAAGTCATAAAGCAAAAACGAACATTGCAAAATATTTTGTGAAAGATGACAAAGAAATACATGATGAGAATGATATCGTAAATGAATTTAATCAATATTTTGTAAATATTGGATCAAGCCTTGCAGCTAAAATACCAAAAGTAGATAATAAGGTGTGTCATTCAATTAAAAGTTGCACCAACAGTATTTTTCTTAGTGGAACTAACAAAGAGGAAATTATGAAAATGGTAAAAAATCTCTCAGACAAGAGATCAAAAGACTGGGTGGACATGGATATGATGTTCGTAAAGGAAATAATAAGTTATGTTATTGAACCGTTTACATATATATGCAATTTATCTTTTTCAACAGGAATATTTCCAGATAACATGAAAGTAGCAAAGGTAATTCCTCTTTTTAAAAATGGTGATAAATGTGTATTCAATAATTATAGGCCAATATCCTTATTACCACAGTTCTCAAAAATTCTAGAAAAACTATTTGTGACCAGATTGGATCAATTTATTGATAAACAAAATATTTTAAGTAGCAGTCAGTATGGGTTTAGAGAAAAAAACTCTACATCAATGGCTCTCATGGATTTAATGGAACAAATAACTAATGCTGTCGATCATAAACAGTACTGTGTTAGTGTTTTTGTTGATCTAAAAAAAGCATTTGATACCATTGACCACACCATTCTCCTTGAAAAACTAAATAAATATGGTATTAGAGGACCAGCATTACAGTGGGTATCTAGCTATTTGAAGGACAGGAAACAGTTTGTGCAAATAAATGATGTTAGATCTGACCTCCGTGATATCACTTGTGGAGTTCCTCAGGGTTCTGTGCTTGGACCAAAGTTATTTATTTTATATGTGAATGACTTGGTAAATGTGTCAGGACTACTTAAATGTGTTCTTTTTGCCGATGACACCACATTTTTCTGTTCGGGTAAAGACATAAAACAGATTTTGGATATGATGAAAACAGAATTTATAAAAATACAAACTTGGTTTAAATTAAACAAATTATCTTTGAATTTAGATAAAACTAATTACATGATATTCAGTAACAAAAAGAGAATTGTTGATGACGATCCATTTGAAATTGAAGATGTTGTGATCTGTAAAGTGAGTGAAGTGAAGTTTCTGGGTGTTATCATTGATGACAAACTGACATGGAAACATCATGTAAATTCCATTAAAAAAAGCTAGATCAATTGCAGTACTGTATAAAGTCAGGGATTTTTTAATTGATAAAGCTCTGCATATGTTGTATAACACAATCATTGCTCCACATTTAATCTATTGTATTGAGGTTTGGGGAAAAGCGTGCAAAACTATTACAAAGCCTGTTTTTATTTTACAAAAGAGAGCTGTAAGAGTAATCACCAGAAAACATTTCAGTCACCCATCAAACACTTTGTTTCTTCAGCTAAACTTATTGAAATTCCAGGAATTGGTAGAATATAGTATTTTATCAGTTATGTATAGGGCTCATAATAACACATTACCTTTAAATATCCAAAGAAATTTTATAAAAAGACAAAGTTATTACAATCTCAAAGGGACAGAGATATTCATCAAACCACAATTCAGAACCAGCTTAAAGGGACGGTCTACCTCAATTCAGGGAGTTCGATTGTGGAATGCTCTGGAGAGTGATGTTAAAAATGCAAAATCAATGTATACATTTAAGAAAAAGGTCAAAAAGGACTTGCTCAAAAACTATATATGATGTAACTTAGTGTGTTTGTGTATTACACTTATGTTGACTGATGATGTAGCTTAGTGCGTTTGTGTATTACAGTTAGAAAAATTAAGTAGAGTTATTCATTTGTGACGTAGTTTGTGTATTACAGTTAGAAAAATTAAGTAGAATTATTCATTTTGTGATGTAGTTTGTGTATTACAGTTAGAAAAATTAAATAGAATTATTCATTTTGTGATGTAGTTTGTGTATTACAGTTAGAAAAATTAAGTAGAATTATTCATTTTGTGATGTAGTTTGTGTATTACAGTTAGAAAAATTAAGTAGAATTATTCATTTTCTGAACATCTTGATACAGTACAATCATGTAGTTTGTGTATTACAGTTAGAAAAATTAAGTAGAATTATTCATTTTATGATCTAGTTTGTGTATTACAGTTAGAAAATTAAGTAGAAAAATTAAGTGTGATGTAGTTTGTGTATTAGTTAGAAAAATTAAGTAGAATTATTCATTTTGTGATGTAGTTTGTGTATCACAGTTAGAAAAATTAAGTAGAATTATGGGTGATGTAGTTTGTGTATTACAGTTAGAAAAATTAAGTAGAATTATTCATTTTGTGATCTAGTTTGTGTATTACAGTTAGGAAAATTAAGTAGAATTATTCATTTTGTGATGTAGTTTGTGTATTACAGTTAGAAAAATAAGTAGAATTATTCATTCTGTGATGTTGCTTGAAGGTTATCATTGGTTGAACAAACTGTGAAATAAGGGGCAGATATAATAAGATTTCATCTTCTTTCTGCTCCCTTCATTTTATCCTACTTGTATTCTTGTATCTGATGAAACTGTCTTGTATTGTTCTTTTAAAATGAATGAATAAACATTGAATCAAATCAAATAAAGCCTTTTAGTAATACCTTTTTGAGCATCTCGCTTCAGTCTGCATCTGTGTCCAATCCTTCACAAAACCTTACGCATGTACACAAGAGTTTGGTGTTATCTCTCCAAGGATGTAATTAAAGAGTTTGGCTTTGTCCATCTTGGAGCGATCACTCCTCATCACAAATTCCTGCTCAGCAGTGGAGGTTTGTACCATCTGGCTGCTGCTGAATAAGTCACAGTGTTTTAAGGTAAATATACAAACATTGCATCTAAACAGGGTAGTTTGAGACGGAACGGTCAACTCATTTAGCAAAATATTTAAATGCTTAATTATAAACATCAAACTCAAGGTAGGGAAAGCTTTTACACATGAAGGGGAAAGAAATAAATACATCTCAACATCCTTGTGAAGAAGCCAGTCTGATGTGTATTATTGGGCATCTTGAGGGACTAAGTCATAAGTCAGTGAAGGCCCAAGCTTCCATGGGACCCTAAGCAAAATTTGGTTTGGTGCCCGCTAGGGATGTAACGGTACACGTGGGTGTACCGAACCGTTTTGGTACGGCACGTTCGGTTCGGTCCACCTGCGTACCGATGCGGTTATTTTTTTCACTTATTAACGGGAGAATGTGTGCCGTGGCAATGTTCCCTCTAAGCTGCGCACGTGCGCAATTGCGCACTGCCCGGACATTCTCTGCGCACAATAAAATCTTTGCGTGCATCCAAATTTAACTCGTCTGCCCGCTGGTCCACCTCAACTTATAATGATTGATGGACAGCGATTACATCCAATCACATTGAAGCTCACGTTGTTTTGACCAATCACTAACAGGAAGGCGGGAAGGAACAGGAAGACAGCTTCACAGTCGGATCATGCAGAAGTCACGGAGTTTGTCACACCGGGACAGGTACGTGGGTGAATTAATGTTAGAACTACAGATTTTAAATCTCGTTGTTAGGTCAAGTAAAATCAGAGGTATGATAAATAATCCACACCACATCTTTTATCTGAATAAAGTCAAATCTCAAACGCGTTGCAGCGAGTAGCTGCACACTCGCACACACACACACACCGCTGAACACATAAACAATCCCTGTCCTTTCTGAAGGAGAAAGTTATTTGTCAAGCACCAAATCTGCAGGAAAAATAAGAAAAAGATGCAGAAGTTGAATGGAGGCCAGTGCACGATAAAGTCACGTGATAAAGAGGAAGAGCAGAACGAGGCCAGGTGTGCAGAGGAGGAGGTCCAGAACAGAACCAAGCATCAGTTTCTGAGCTCTGCAGATGTTGACCCAGGGACCAAGGAGGAAAATACACTTTTTAAAAACTTACAGTAAAATAAATATTTTGTCAATAAAAAAATAATACAGTAATGTGGAGATTTTAAACAAAAACCCTACAAGCATTAAAATAAAAATCATCTAAATTAGATACTGTATATTTATTTGAGGCTGACAGTTGAATTAAGAAGGTTGATTTTCCCTCTGAGGAACATGAATAAATAAAGTTAAAGGGTTAAAACGTCTAATTCAAATAAAATAATAAAGTCTGTAGTTAAATAAAACTGTTTTTTGAGCTGCATGCATTCAGCTGGGAGCTGCAAAATCACTTATATTAAAAGCAAACCCATGGAAGTTGCTGCTGTAATCTGATTATTTTAATAAGCCATGTAACTTTCTATGATCCCAGGTTTATAACAGGTGTATGGCCACACACTCCTGATGTTGCTCATAGTGGTCCTCAGTGTGCTCAGAGAGCTTGTGGGTATGCCCAGACACATGAAAAATTAGAGGGAACATTGCGCGGAACTACATTTCCTGGGCGCGTTTCAGCACGGCGCTATTGCAGCATGTGTAGCATTAGCCGCCTAGCATGCATCTCGTTGTTTGGGAACGTTATGGCTTTCTTGTTAAAAGACGAGCGCACATCCAAAGCTGTGTGGACGTTGTTTCACAAGACTGGATCTGCAGCAGCAACACGTCTAACTTGAACGCGCTTGAAACTATGTGAACGAAGAAAAGCAACTTGTAGCAAACAGCACTAACAGCAGCATTTAAACAACTTCATCAGGTAATTCAGAGCGGTTCAGAGCAATAACACAAACTGTATGAGTTTTTAAATCTCTGAATCTACGTCGGAATGTTTTTGATTCGCCCGCTTTAAAGTTTTTTTGTTTTTTTTTACACGTCAGCTTTAAAGTTCTTGAGCGTCGCTACAAGACATCCATCATGTCAACACTTAAGCCAAAAGTTCTTCACTTTATGAAAACGTTAAAACTGATATTGTCAACAAGCCCTGGAGCTGATTAAAGCCCTAATGATGATGATGACCAAGAGATTCACCCAGCTCATAACAACCGTTCAAGAAGAGGTATTGTTCTTTTATTATTATTATTATTATTATTATTAATAATATCTAATTAATCTTTTTTAAATTTAAAGTTATAATCTTATTAACTTATTTTTTTACCTCTTTGTTTCATTTCCAGTCTGGGACAGAGATACAGCAGCTGACTTCTTCCTCTTCAGGGACATAATCTCGTTTCATCACATGTACCACATGCGGTGCAAATGACAATAAAGATTCTCTGACTCTGACTCTGACATCCACCAGAGATCACCTGCAGCTAAGAAGTGTGTGATGACTGAACTCTGAACTTTTCTAGGGACAGGTGGGAGCATGTCCAAGAGGTTATGAGTAATGAGGCCAAATACAGCTACACTGCTGCTACTGTTGTTATTGAGATGATTTTCCCCACCGCTGGAGATCTTCACTGAACTAGATCTGTGCTTTTAGCAGAAAATGTGGACAAGTTGGTCTTTTTTGGACAAAAACTTAAAACTTGATTAGTTAGATTGTAAACAGTCTGTTGCTGCTTATTGTTCTGGTTCTGGCTGTTATTGTATTTATTAAGATTTTTGTTATTGTTAGTTTATTTATTGTAAAGAATGCTGGTGAAGATTCTCAGTTATTCTCAGTGTAAAGAATGCTGTTTATTATGCTGCCTGGTGGGGCTCAGGTCCTCTGGTCCTATCGGGTCTGGGCGTCCCCGGGTCCCGGGCCTGGGGCTACGTCGGTGCAACGGGCTCCGGCGAGGGCCTGTGAGTTTGTCGCTGTTGGCCCCGGGGGGTCATTAGTCGCTGGTGGGGCTCTTCCGGTTCTCCCCTTTGGTCAGATCTGGGGAGTGGATGAGTGGCTCGTCCTGTTTGGGTGGCCCTGGGGACTCTGGGCTCGGGGTCCTTCTTGGGGTCTTGGGCTCTGATTGCCCCTTTGTCTGCCTCGGGCCTTGGGGGGGCGGATCTCTGATGCTTCACGGTCGCTATTGAATGTTCTATTCGAGAAACCTTATTCACTTATGCATGCTCACAACCACACACAAATGGATGCAGGAATATATATGTAGATATCATATGCAGATATATAGATGGGTATGTGACTTAATATGAATGTATACTGTATGTATGTATACTGTATATATTTTTAGGTATGGGTATGTATATTTATGTAAATCTACTGCAAGGTCATGAATGTTGTTAGTCTTTATGCATGTGTGTTTCGTTGCTGTGTTCTGTCATGTACTTTGCGAAAAGCTTTTAATCCCTTGGAAAACGGAGTCTGTTAACTCTTGGAAAACAAAGGCTGTGATCCTTTGGAAAACAAAGTCTTATAATCCACAGCGGTAATTCCACAGCAGTAATTCCACAACGGTTAGTTTTGTTGATTGATCAGCAACAATTGTTTTCATAATCAGCATGTAGAGGGGATCCCTCGATTGACGCAGAGGAGGCGACCCTTGGATGAAGGTTGAAGACCAAGCGTTGGAGCTGCAGGTCCCCACATCGAAGGTTGTTGGCTGGTTGGTTTCCAGTCAGTGCCACTCTGGTTCTATGTGTCATGCAATTATGTGGTTTTTAGGTGGGCTTATGATTGGGATTTTACATTAGCCTTACCTATATGCACCTGGTATGTAAGCTATCATGGTTTAGATCAGCTACAATTACCAATTAAGGGGTGGATCAATTCTGTAAAATTAGATATAGGGATTTGTACCTATAAAATTTTGGAGGGCTTCTGTAACGAAGGCCTCTAATTCCAAACTATTCCTCCATTCATTACTTAGTTTAGGTTAAACTAAAATAGAAAAATGAAATATAGTTTGATCTAAATGTCTGTTGTCTTTTAGACGAACGACGTAGGATTTGGTATTCCTAATAAATTTTGAAGTCTATGGCGAGACTCATCAAAATGAATAGATAATCTAGAATAGAAACGATCGAATCGGTTCAATTTAGAAATTGTGAGACCAGTGTAGTTTATGGTACCTTGAGTAGCTTTAAACTACATTGACTCTTCGACGATTGAGATTTAACAAAATGAACTGCATGTTGGCATAGTTAAATCCATATCAAATCAAAAAAGGCGTTCAATACTGGATCAACTGGACTTTATTTGTTGCAGAAAACGTTTCGACTTCTGTCCAGAAGTCTTTTTCAATTCTTCTGGACAGAAGTTGAAACGTTTTCTGCAACAAATAAAGTCCAGTTGATCCAGTATTGAACGCCTTTTTTGATTTCATCATGTCCTGGACGACTGAGAATCTTCACCAGCTTTAAATCCATATCATTCATTAACCAATGTTAATACAAAACCTTTTTGGCTGGGAGTGTTCAGAACCAAAACAATATCTCAACTAATGACAACAGTAATGACTAAACAACAAGGAAACAACGTTTCACTGCTTCGACACACTCTTGTCGTCAGATTCCAAAGTGCAACACACAAGAAAACAGGTCTCAACTTTATGACCGAGGTCAAATTAAATCTCGTGGATTTAAACGGTTGTTAAGGTTAGTTTTTTGTTGTGGGTTTTAGGCTTAGCGTTTCTAAGTTCAAATTGGACAATGCGACTTATAGGGTGGGAAATACGGTAGTTTAAACCTGATTAGTTTATTTACTAACTTGTGTTTGGACGACCTTATTATCCCATGAAGTCGGTGTGTTTGTGAGATCTTTGTCTTTTGTGGAGTCATTGAACGCCTTGTAAGGTTTGATCTGATTTCGATGTACCCATTTAGCAATTGGCTCTTTGCGGCCTTTGCTGATTTTGATTTCGTAGACGACTGAGGACACTTTGTCTGTTATCAGATGAGGTCCAGTCCACCTGGGCATTAGTTTGCGGGCGAGAGTTCCGGTCTCGGACCCTCCTTTCCCGGTTGCTGGGGCGAACGTATAGTACCACAGCATTCTGTGTGGCTGCCCCCCGCCTGTGGAACTCCCTCCCTGACGACCTGAGAGCTCCACAGTCACTGGTTGACTTTAAAATCGGCATTAAGACTTTTCTTTTTAAGCAAGCCTATTCTGCTTTCACATGATTTTATCTTTGATCTTAGCTGTTATCTTTATTGATTTTACTTGATTTTATCACTTGTTTTATTTTATTTATTTTTTAAGCAAGCCTAAATCTACATGATTTTATCTTTGATCTTAGTCGATATTATTATAGATTTTATTTGATTTTATCACTTGTTTTATTTTTTACCTTTACCTTGTTACACATTGTAGCACTTTGAGATTTTTATTAATGAAAAGTGCATTATAAATTGAATTCATTATTATTATTATTATTATTATTATTACCAGACTCTGTCTCCCACTTGGAGTTCATTGTGAGAGGCCTTTTGGTCATAGTACGCCTTACGTCCTTCAGCGGATTTTTCCAGGTTTTTCTGGGCGAAAGCAAAAGTGTTTCTGAGGTGTACATTCAAATCTTTCATGTATTGTTGTGTAGTGTAGGCTGTCGCCATGGCGGCGTCGCCTGGTTGGTACAACAGGTGTAGAGGGAGAGTCATTTGTCGACCGGTCATCATCTCGAAGGGAGAGATGCCAGTTGATGTGTGTGGAGTGGCTCTTATGGCCATGAGGACCAGAGGGAGTTTCACGTCCCAGTCCTTGTGGTTTGCAGCCACGTATTTCTTCAAAATACTCACCACAGTTCTGTTTGCTCTCTCAACTTGGCCTGAAGCCTGTGGGTGGTAGCCGACATGAAAGTTAGCCTTGACGCCTAGCGTCTTCCACAGTTCTTTCATCACTTCACCTGTGAAGTGTGTACCTTGGTCTGAGTTCACCCGAAGGGGAAGTCCAAACCTTGAAAATATATGATTCATTAACAACATAGCAGTGGTTTGTGCTGTGTCGTTGGGAGCTGGTAGGCATTCTACCCATTTGGTAAATGCACAGGTTACCGTGAGAAAATATTTATTTCCTCTAGAGCTCTTAGTGAGTGGTCCAACCCAGTCGATCTGGAGGTCAGACCATGGGAATGCAATGCCTCTGCTTTGCAGTGGTGCTCTGTGAAGTGGTCTGGTTGGCTGAAACTGGCCACAGACCACGCACCCTTCAATGTAGTCCTTGACATCCTTTTTCATTCCAGGCCAATAGGCAATTTGTTTTAATGCCGTCAGCGTGGCTTTATCTCCTTTGTGTCCTGCGGACGGGAGATCATGGGCATGAACTAACATCACCCCCCTTTGGTCATGGGGAACCACGAACACAGGTGAGGACGTTGGTCCATGAGCGAAAGTTAAGATGCCCTTGATTAGTTTTAGCTGTTTGCGCAGCTGATAGAGGACCTTAAGGTCTGGATCGGAATCCAGGTCGTCTTTAGACGGACTATTTTTGTTCGGATCAGTCAGGTACAGTATCATGGAGTTGATAGCAGGATCCGACTTCTGTAGTTGGATGATGTCTGGGTCAGTCAGTGCGGGTCGTACAGAGACTGCGTCGTCAGCAGGTCTGGCTGCGGCCTGTGCACGTGTGACTGCCATAACCCTGACTGTAGGTTGTATTGACAGAGTCTTGATTAACCAGGAAGGGTCGAAGGACCATAAAGGACCTTCGTCGGCTCCTTCTTTGGCTAAGGAATCTGCAATGTCATTGTAGTGCTTGTCATCGCCTGGGACTCTAGAATGTCCTGGAACTTTCTTCCAGTAGATCTGTAAGTCGTGTGATGTCACCAAGTGATCACACGCTATGAAAAGCTCTTTGTGTTTGACCACTTTCCTGTCGCTTGTTAGGAAACCATTCTGTTTCCACACAGCGAGGTGACAAGCGAAACTTAAACGAGCATAGTTAGAGTCAGTGCAGATGACTAGCGTCTTGATGGAGTGTTCTACTACCATCTGGAGAGCTATTAGGATTCCTGCAATCTCAGCGTACTGAGAAGTCTGAGAGCCTAATTTGTAGCTGAAAGTTATCTGCTCTTGGTCATGGAGGAGAACCCCTCCAACACCTGCTCTGCAGATTTTGTCGCGGAGGAATGAAGATCCATCCACGTACAATGTTGTCATATCTTTGCAGATATTGTCATCGAAGAAGTGGTGATTCGGGTCTTCAGTTACTGGGGGTTTCACCTCAACCGGCGGCTGGGTGGCTGGTACATCTTGTGTACACTTTTGGCAGATTGCCAAGTCCGTCCCCAGATGTGACTTCTTGTTTTGACCATAACGTATGTCTAGGTTAAAACTTTGAAGCGCCATGAGCCACGTTGCAACACGTGAGTTTGTTACCACACCATCTCTGATGCGTTCACTGTTAAGAAAGGTCACTGGCTGGTGTTGTGTTTCCACAATTATTTTCTGTCCACCAATGTAGCTGGAGAAATGTTTTACTGCCCACACTGTGGTCAGTAGAGCTTTCTCACAGTCTGAGAATCTCAACTCGGGGCCTGCCATCGTCTTGCTGGCGTAGGCCACCACACGCTTGTCTCTGTCGTGTATCTGGTACAGACCTGCACTTATACAATGAGCTGAGAAGCCCACTTCCAAGTAAAACTCTTTGTTGTAGTCTGGGTAGACTAAACATGGGGCTGACTTGATCCTGTTTATGAGAGCGTCCATTGCCTGCTGCTGTTTGTCAGTCCAGACAAATGGAACGTCTTTCTTTAGGAGTTCAGTCAGTGGCTTTGCAAGGTCTGCATAGTTTTCTATGAACTGGTTCGAGTAGTTACACACGCCAAGAAAACTTTGTAGTTCTTTGAGATTGGTGGGGACTTTGAGATTGTCAAGGCCTTGGGTGCGAGTCAACTGTGGTTGTACTCCGTCTGGACCTACGAGTAGGCCAACGTAGTCCACCTTGGTTCTGCACCACTGGCATTTAGACAGTGATATTTTAGCACCAGCAGTTGTCAGCTGATTCAGAACGTGGTCGATCTCAGCCAAATGTGAGTCCAGTGTTGGCTGCCTCAGAAGGACATCGTCCACGTAAATCAGTGTCCCACGCTCATGGGCGTCTGGACATGCTTTGTTCAAGAAGATGTTGAACTCCGCAGGTGAGTTAGCGTAGCCAAAGGGACACCTGGTAAAAGTGTATTGTCGGCCACCAAAGGTGAAAGCTAGTTTGTATTGGTCCTCGGCGCGCACAGGGATGGTCCAAAAACCAGAGGCGACGTCGAGGGTCGAGAAGTACTTACCATTGGTGACCTTGGGCAGTTCCTGTTGGAGCTGGGTCATTGGCCACCGTGATAAGGGGACTTGTTTGTTTAGCTTTCTGTAATCAATTGTGAGTCTCCACTTTCCATTTGGTTTTAACACTGGCCACAAAGGCGCAGAGTAAGTGCTGTTACAGTATCTGATGATACCATTCTTTAGAAGGTTATCAAGGATTTCCCTGATAGGTTGATGTGCTGCCAGAGGAATCTTGTACTGTCTGACAAATGTGGGTGGAGCTTCGGGCGGGGTTGGGATGCTCACTGAGTGGAGCGTGGTCAACCCACAATCCATTGAGTCGGTTGAAAATGATTTCTCAAACTTTAAGAGAACTTGACGTAGTCTGTCCCTTTCTCCATCAGTTTTCAGGGCGTCGGCTTGGGCGACCACCTGTTCGATCTGAGAAGAAATTGAGAGGGGTTCTTGTTCTTTGGGGAGCTCCAATGAATCCCTTTCTGTGTCATTTACCCTGTTAATAGGCAGGACACTATAGGTATGAGAGCTTAGGCTGATGTCTCGGTTTAGACCGACCCCATAGACTGTGTCTTGGTCGACCTCATTGACTGAGACGAGAGCTATGGCCTGTTTTGGCTTTGTGAACAAGACTTGCCCCGTGTATTCATGTGGGATCAGGTATTCTGGGAGTCCTCCCAGAAATGTAATGCTCAGCTCAAAATCATGGAAATCAGTGGAGATCAACCATCCTATTTTTGTGTATTTCTTGATCAGTACCGCTTCCGTGCCTGTGTTACACACAGCAACAGATGTGGTTCTGCAGTCGAGGCTCACTTGTCTCGTGGCCTCAATGGACAGTCCTAAGTTGTAAAACTTAGGAGATAGTTGAAAGTATGCCTGCTTTTGGCCAATAGCTTGATTAGCTATGATGTGAACTTCCACCATCTGGTTCATTGCCTGAGGTAGTACTGTGATGGATTGGTTGCAAGCAACCTCGCAGACTTCTGGTATGGTCTGTCCAGCTTTGAGATTTTCTGTGCTCAGCACAGGAGAATCCATTTTGTCTGTTTCCAGCGACCACAGTACATTGTCGACAATGTCCACTCGGACACCCAATCTTACCAAAATGTCAGAGCCTATATAGGATGCATGTGGTAAGTTTCGGACCACGAGGAACGGGTGGACCAGTTCTCGTTTGTTCCAGTTCATGTTCAGGCGAATGACTCCATTTGCGGTCATTACCCGCTCACTGTTGGGATCGAGATGAAAGCGTAAAGCTTTCTTCGTTAGTTCTAGACCCATATGTTTTTTAACCAAGGTTTCATAAAGAGCTTGGCTGATTGCTGAATTATCTGTCCAAGGAGACAGTACAGCATCTTCGGTGTGGGATCCCTGGATCTCGACACCTTTTACTACCTGTTGTAGGTAGTGTTCAGTGAGTGCTGATTGTTTCAGCTCGCAGAGGAGGCTTTCTTGTTGGGCCTCTTCTGCCTCACCTGTTTTTGTAGGTTCACTTACCGGGCTCTTGTCCTCAGATGAGGTGTCCCGTGTGTCCTTTGCGGTACCTGCGGTTAGGCAGTCTGTATCACAACTAGGAGGCACTTTTATTGGCAGAGGCTTTCTCACTGTGCTCCACATTTTCTGTCGGCCATAGTCTATAATTGCATCAAAGCGGTTTATAAAGTCTTGGCCAACTAGAAATGGGAATGAATCGAGTGTAGACACATGTACCGGGTGGTATAATGTCATTTTGCCAATCTGCATGTGAACCATAGCTATAGCTGTTAGGGTTGTTCTCGTCTCTGCGAGACCCTGCAGTTCTATAGCACTTTTTACAAGGGGTATTTGCCTGTGAACACCGATAGCGGCGGTCCGTAGTTCCTCGAACAGTTTGGCTGACATAATGGTAATGTCGGCTCCGCCATCCAGGAGTGCTTCATGCGTGAGGACCCCTTCCAGTGTGATTGGCAGGTAAGCTTTCATAGCCTCCCCCCTTTTTTCAAAGTCACACAGAAACCTTAAAGGTTTCGGCCAATCATTCAAACTCATCTGTTAACGTCTTCTAACCAACAGGGGGCAGCTTCAAGTCTTAATGTTATCACGAGGAGACTGATTTTTCTATTCAGTATATAAACTAAAAACAACCTTTTAGAGTTAGTTTCTAGTGTGTCCGTGATAATCGCTCGAACCACGTTCTTGTCAGAGACAAATTTATGTTGTTAGACAGTTTAGATGGCTTCAAATGAGTTTTTAAACTTTCAGTGAAATCTCCGTCTGTCCTGTGAGTGTGACTGCTTGTCACCCAAAGTGCACCTGGAAATGACGACAAAAGTGGGCTGGCCGCATCGGCGTGCGTCCCCACTTCAGCGAATCAGCGCTTTACAGATACGAGACGTGATTGACAGATCACGACTCTCTTTTTATCCAATCACAGCTCATAAACAAACGACACGTCGCTTTAACGTTAGCTTAGCACAGCAGAGCGCAACTTTATAGACTCTTAAACAACTCAAACGCTTCAAATTTACTCCCCAAAACTCTGAAACATGGCATTCACATTTAAAACAGGCACAACTTAGCTACGCTCAGTAACCAGCACGTCAACTGTAACACGACACGGACTCCCTCGGAGCCGCGTTCAGGTCGGTTCCGTCCACTTTAAAGGAGCAGAACTTCGGGTTTCAGAACCACTATCCGACAACGTTCTAACAGTAATATGCTTCTTTGACCTGCTCTAACATGTAAAATACCAGCACAGCAATCTTTTCGATGTTAATAATAGCTCTTCAGGCTTTTGACTCGGCGGTCAAACAAAGCTTTGTACAGGAGTCTGTGTGAACTGGACCGAACCAGAACCCCCACAGACCAAGGGCTGACAAAACCTCACTTAAAAGCTTCCAACAGCGTGTAACAGAGTTGAAACAATAACAATCTCTCAGCTTCAAATGATAAAAACATGCAGAATCTGCCTGTCTTGAACACCTCAGCCAAAAATTATCACCTTCAGAGTCCAAAAATTTGAAATAATCATGCCAACATAACGTTTCAAGTTCATGAGAGACCACAGATTTATGAATAATCTTTCAGAAAACTCGTACGGGCCACCAGATGTAAAGGATTATGAGGAGGTCAATATTAATACTGACCTCTTTACCTTAATTAATTTACTTATTCAGATTGAATAGTAATTTCACGGATTCTTTCTTTTTCAGTTTACCCAATATTTCTGTGATCTTTATGATGGATAAATAAATAAAGCCATTAAGTGACAAGAGACGTTAACTTAGTTGATATGTCAAAGACACTACCATTTATTTAAAATAAATCAACTAAATTAACACCATTACACTTGATTGACATGATTTCACTTTCTTTCAATTTAACACGTCAGCACAGTTAAATTTAACACAACAGACTTCAATACTGGATGTTAAACATATTTAGTCTGAGGGCTCTTTAACTTAAATAGTTTCCAGCTTAGAATTGAGGGGAGAAGAATAGGAGGAAAGATTTAAGAAGAATTAGGAGGTTAAGAGAGGAAGTTTATCTTGCATTTATGAAACCAGATGACACTCTTCCATACGCGTCCAGCTAAGATATCATCACACCTCCAGTAAGCAAACAGCTGCTCCTTTACCTTAAGACGTCCGCCTTGGTTCTGGTAAAGAGCTGTGATCAGCCTTGGACTGACGAGTCGTCGGTCCCGCAAGTCCAAGCTGGACTCCACACGTGTTTACCTTGTCGGTGTCGGTGATACTTGCTTTCGTCGGCAGAAGCCGTGGCAGTCGTGGTTTTTTGGCTCAAGATAACTTATTCCAGGAAGGAATAACAAAGTTTTGAGCTTACGCTCATTCGAAGTGGACTCATAACAGCAGGTTATCAGTCCTTAGCTGAAGACGAAGGTCGTTAGCTCTTGACCAAACGTACCCCAGCTCTTTGGGAAAGTTCACATCTCTTTGAAGTTCCCAGTAGACTCTGAAGCGTTCATGCAAACAAACGCTTTTACTCAAAAATGTTGAGATTAGAACACACTTTCCTCATTGGTCCGTGGGCCAAGAGGAGTGTGAAAACGTGAAGTGGAAACTCAAGGTTGACAGCAAGTCTGCTTAGATAACAAAGAGGAATGTTTTGGAAAAGTGTCTGAAAGAGAGGAGACATCTCGACGCTAACGAGAATTTTAGCTGAACTCAACAAAAACAACTCCTGAGCAAGTCAATCTGACACCTCATTCAACTTTGTCATAGATATTTTGAGTAGACACTTTCATTTGGTCAAGTAACACAGTAATACTCCATATTAAAAGAATAACAGCATATAACATATATCATGAAAATGACAAAAGTTATTCTTTTGATTACATTAGAATAAAATCAAAGATAGAAATAGTCTCTTTTGGTGACTATATTCTCAGATTACAACTAATGGAATAATTTGTGGTAAATGTCTTGCTTTACTGAGAGGTCAGTAAAGGTCATCTCTGGAACAGTTCAAAAATACACAGGTGTATCAAAGTGGACACGGTCATGCCCACTACATCTCCCCCCTTTTGGAAGCCATCGCCAGTCCTTGGGGATGGGGTCCAACACGAAAGGAAACCTTGAACTGTCTCTGATCTTGAAGTAATCCAGCAAGTGGAAAAGAAAAATCAAAATTATAATCCCATAAAGTTTTTTGGAACTTCCATACTGTTCGGAGGTAATCCCATTGCGAAAAGCTTTAAATCCCTTGGAAAACTGAGTCTGTTAACTCTTGGAAAACAAAGTCTGTGATCCTTTGGAAAACAAAGTCTTATAACCCACAGCAGTAATTCCACAGCAGTAATTCCACAACGATTAGTTTTGTTGATTGATCAGCAACAATTGTTTTCATAATCAGCATGTAGAGGGGATCCCTCGATTGACGCAGAGGAGGCGACCCTTGGATGAAGGTTGAAGACCAAGCGTTGGAGCTGCAGGTCCCCACATCGAAGGTTGTTGGCTGGTTGGTTTCCAGTCAGTGCCACTCTGGTTCTATGTGTCATGCAATTATGTGGTTTTTTAGGTGGGCTTATGATTGGGATTTTACATTAGCCTTACCTATATGCACCTGGTATGTAAGCTATCATGGTTTAGATCAGCTACAATTACCAATTAAGGGGTGGATCAATTCTGTAAAATTAGATATAGGGATCTATACCTATAAAATTTTGGAGGGCTTCTGTAACGAAGGCCTCTAATTCCAAACTATTCCTCCATTCATTACTTAGTTTAGGTTAAACTAAATCCATCCATCCATCCATCCATCTTCTTCCGCTTATCCGGGGTCGGGTCGCGGGGGTAGCAGCCTAAGTAGGGAGGCCCAGACTTCCCTCTCCCCAGCCACTTGGAGCAGCTCCTCCGGGGGAATCCCAAGGCGTTCCCAGGCCAGCCGAGAAACATAGTCCCTCCAGCGCGTCCTGGGTCTTCCTCTGGGTCTCCTCCCGGTGGGACATGCCCGGAACACCTCACCAGGGAGGCGTCCAGGAGGCATCCTAACCAGATGCCCGAGCCACCTCAACTGGCTCCTCTCGATGTGGAGAAGCAGCGGCTCTACTCCGAGTCCCTCCCGGATGACTGAGCTTCTCACCCTATCTCTAAGGGAGAGTCCAGCCACCCTGCGGAGAAAACTCATTTCAGCCGCTTGTATCCGAGATCTTGTTCTTTCGGTCATAACCCAAAGCTCATGACCATAGATGAGGGTGGGAACGTAGATCGATCGGTAAATTGAGAGCTTTGCCTTTTGACTCAGCTCTCTCTTCACCACGACAGACCGGTACAGCGCCCGCTTCACTGCGGACGCTGCACCTATCCGCCTATCGATCTCACGCTCCAGTTTTCCCTCATTCGTGAACAAGATCCCGAGATACTTAAACTCCTCCACTTGGGGCAGGACCTCCTCCCCGACCCGGAGAGGGCATGCTACCCTTTTCCGGCTCAAGACCATGGCCTCGGATTTGGAGGAACTGATCCTCATCCCGGCCGCATCACACTCGGCTGCAAACCGCTCCAGTGAAAGTTGTAAATCACGAACTGATGAAGCCAGTAGGACCACATCATCTGCAAAAAACAGAGAAGCGATTCTAAGGTCACCAAAACGGATCCTCTCAACACCTTGGCTGCGCCTAGAAATTCTGTCCATAAAAGTTATGAACAGAATCGGTGACAAAGGGCAACCTTGGCGGAGTCCAACTCTCACCGGAAACGAGCCTGACTTACTGCCGGCAATGCGGACCAAGCTCTGACACCGGTCGTACAGGGACCTAACAGCCCTTATCAAAGGGCCTGGTACCCCATACTCCCGGAGTACCCCCCACAGAACCCCCCGAGGGACGCGGTCAAATGCCTTCTCCAAGTCCACAAAGCACATGTAAACTGGTTGGGCAAACTCCCACGCACCCTCCAGGACCCTGCTGAGGGTGTAGAGCTGGTCCAGCGTTCCACGACCAGGACGAAAACCACACTGCTCCTCCTGAATCCGAGGTTCGACTATCCGACGGACCCTCCTCTCCAGAACCCCTGAATAGACCTTACCAGGGAGGCTTAAGAGTGTGATCCCCCTATAGTTGGAACACACCCTACGGTCCCCCTTTTTAAATAGGGGAACCACCACCCCAGTCTGCCAATCCAAGGGAACTGCCCCTGATGTCCACGCGATATTGCAGAGTCGCGTAAGCCAACACAACCCTACAACATCCAGAGCCCTAAGGAACTCCGGGCGAATCTCATCCACCCCCGGAGCCTTGCCACCGCGGAGCTTTTTAACCACCTCGGCGACCTCAGCACCAGAGATCGGAGAACCCGACCCAAAGTCCCCAGGCTCTGCTTCCTCAGTGGAAGACGTGCCAGTAGGATTGAGGAGGTCTTCGAAGTATTCCGCCCACCGACTCACAACATCCCGAGTTGAGGTCAGCAGCACGCCACCTCCACCATAAATGGTGTTGGTCTCGTACCTCTTTCCCCCCCTGAGACGCCGGATGGTGGACCAGAATCGCCTCGAAGCCGTACGGAAGTCATTCTCCATGGCCTCTCCGAACTCCTCCCACGCCCGAGTTTTTGCCTCAGCAACCACCCGAGCCGCATGCCGCTTGGACTGCCGGTACCTATCAGCTGCTTCCGGGGTCCCACAAGCCAAAAAGGCCCAATAGGACTCCTTCTTCAGCCTGACAGCATCCCTCACTGCCGGTGTCCACCACCGGGTTCGAGGGTTGCCACCACGACAGGCACCAACAACCTTGCGGCCACAGCTCCGATAAGCTGCCTCGACAATAGAGGCGCGGAACACGGCCCACTCGGACTCCATGTCCCCCGCCTCCCTTGGAACGTGTTCAAAGCTCTCCCGGAGGTGGGAGTTAAAGCTCCGTCTTACGGGAGACTCTGCCAGACGTTCCCAGCAGACCCTCACAATACGTTTGGGTCTGCCAGGTCTGACCGGCATCCTCCCCCACCATCGGAGCCAACTCACCACCAGGTAGTGGTCAGTTGACAGCTCCGCCCCTCTCCTCACCCGAGTGTCCAAGACATGCGGCCGCAGATCAGATGAGACGACAACAAAGTCGATCATCGAACTGCGACCTAGGGTGTCCTGGTGCCAAGAGCACATATGGACACCCTTATGCTTAAACATGGTGTTCGTTATGGACAATCCATGACGAGCACAGAAGTCCAACAACAGAACACCACTCTGGTTCAGATCAGGGGGGCCGTTCCTCCCAACCACACCCCTCCAGGTCTCACTGTCATTGCCCACGTGAGCGTTGAAGTCCCCCAGTAGAACAAGGGAGTCCCCAGGAGGCGCACTCTCCAATACCCCCTCCAAGGACTCCAAAAAGGGTGGGTAGTCTGAGCTGCCGTTTGGTGCATAGGCACAAACAACAGTCAGAGCCCGTCCCCCCACACGTAGGCGAAGGGAGGCTACCCTCTCGTTCACCGGGGTGAACCCCAACGTACAGGCACCAAGATGGGGGGCAACCAGTATGCCCACTCCTGCTCGGCGCCTCTCACCAGGGGCAACTCCAGAGTGGAAGAGTGTCCAACCCCTCTCAAGGAAACTGGTTCCAGAGCCAGAGCCATGCGTTGAGGTGAGTCCGACTATTTCTAGTCGGAACCTCTCAACCTCACACACTAGCTCAGGCTCCTTCCCCACCAGAGAGGTGACATTCCATGTCCCAATGGCCAGCTTCTGTAGCCGAGGATCAGACCGCCAGGGTCCCCGCCCTCGGCCACCACCCATCTCACATTGCACCCGACCCCTTTGGCCCCTCCCACAGGTGGTGAGCCCATGGGAAGGGGGACCCACGTCTCCTCTTCGGGCTGTGCCCGGCCGGGCTCCATGGGTAAAAGCCCGGCCACCAGGCGCTCGCCAGCGTGCCCCACCTCCGGGCCTGGCTCCAGAGTGGGGCCCCGGTGACCCGCGTCCGGGCGAGGGAAAACTTAGTCCATTAATTGTACTCATCATAGGGGTTTTTGGGCTGCACTTTGTCTGGTCCCTCACCTAGGACCTGTCTGCCTTGGGTGACCCTTCTAGGGGCATGAAGCCCCTGACAGCATAGCTCCTAGGATCATTGGGACACTCAAACCCCTCCACCACGGTAAGGTGGCAGCCCAGGGAGGGCTAAAATAGAAAATGAAATATAGTTTGATCTAAATGTCTGTTGTTTTTTAGACGAACGACGCAGGATTTGGTATTCCTAATAAATTTTGAAGTCTATGGCGAGACTCATCAAAATGAATAGATAATCTAGAATAGAAACGATCGAATCGGTTCAATTTAGAAATTGTGAGGTCAATGTAGTTTATGGTACCTTGAGTAGCTTTAAACTACATTGACTCTTCGACGATTGAGATTTAACAAAACGAACTGCATGTTGGCATAGTTAAATCCATATCATTCATTAACCAATGTTAATACAAAACCTTTTTGGCTGGGAGTGTTCAGAACCAAACAATATCTCAACTAATGACAACAGTAATGACTAAACAACAAGGAAACAACGTTTCACTGCTTCGACACACTCTTGTCGTCAGATTCCAAAGTGCAACACACAAGAAAAACAGGTCTCAACTTTATGACCGAGGTCAAATTAAATCTCGTGGATTTAAACGGTTGTTAAGATTAGTTTTTGTTGTGGGTGTTAGGCTTAGCGTTTCTAAGTTCAAATTGGACAATGCGACTTATAGGGTGGGAAAGTACGGTAGTTTAAACCTGATTAGTTTATTTACTAACTTGTGTTTGGACGACCTTATTATCCCATGAAGTCGGTGAGTTTGTGAGATCTTTGTCTTTTGTGGAGTCATTGAACGCCTTGTAAGGTTTGATCTGATTTCGATGTACCCATTTAGCAATTGGCTCTTTGCGGCCTTTGCTGATTTTGATTTCGTAGACGACTGAGGACACTTTGTCTGTTATCAGATGAGGTCCAGTCCACCTGGGCATTAGTTTGCGGGCGAGAGTTCCGGTCTCGGACCCTCCTTTCCCGGTTGCTGGGGCGAACGTATAGTACCAGACTCTGTCTCCCACTTGGAGTTCATTGTGAGAGGCCTTCTGGTCATAGTACGCCTTACGTCCTTCAGCGGATCTTTCCAGGTTTTTCTGGGCGAAAGCAAAAGTGTTTCTGAGGTGTACATTCAAATCTTTGTCTTTGGCATGGCCTAACATCACCCCCCTTTGGTCATGGGGGACCACGAGCACAGGTGAGGACGTCCGTCCATGGGCACAAGTTAGGATGCCACCGTTTAGTTTAAGCTGTTCGCGCAGCTGAGAGAAGACGGTACACAGGAATCGTTTAGGTTTTGGCCAACGTATCTTCTTACGTTTACCTCTTTCCGTGTAATTCAGGTGTGTCACAACTGTCGGCGCAATCGCTGGTGTGTCTGATTGTACAGACTGCGACGGGTCACTGTCGTTGTGTGTGTCTTCCCACTTCTTGACTGAAGAGGGGCTCTTTGAGTCTGTAAAAACTATGTCATTTCTGACTAGTTCTAGACACAAATGTCCCTGAACCAAGGTTTCATCGAAAGCTTGGCTGATAGCCGATTTACCTGTCCCAGGGGACAGTACAGCAACCTCGGTGTGGGGTCCTTGGATCTCCACACCTTTCTCTACCTGTGGTAGGTAATGTGAGTTTGCCCCCTTCTTGTCTGATGAGGGGTCCTCGTAATCTGCAACAATGATGTCCAAGTGACTGTCAGCGTTTGGATGACTGTCATTTTCTGGACTCAGATGCCCTTGAACCAAGGTTTCATCGAAAGCTTGGTTGATTGCCGAATTACCTGTCCCAGAGGACAGTACAGCGTCTTCGGTGTGGGATCCTTGGATCTCAACACCTTTCACTACCTGTGGTAGGTAGTGTTCAGTGAGTGCTGAATGTATCAGCTCACAGAGGAGGTTCTCTTGTTGGGCCGGAGTTTGGTCCAACTTTTGGGTCTCTTCTGTCTCACTTGTAGTTGAAGGTTCACTTACCGGGCTCTCGTCCTCGGATGAGGTGTCCCGTGTGTCCCTTGCGGTAACTGCGGTTAGGCAGTCTGTATCACAACTAGGAGGCACTTTTATTGGCAGTGGTTTTCTCACTGTGCTCCACATTTTCTGTTGACCATAATCTATAATCTCGTCGAAGCGGTTTATAAAATCTTGGCCAACCAGAAATGGGAATGAGTCAAGTTTAGACACATACACCGGGTGGTGTAGTGTCATTTCGCCAATCTGCATGTGAACCATAGCCATAGCTGTTAGGGTTGTTCTCGTCTCTGCGAGACCCTGTAGCTCAATAGCACATTTCTCAAAGGGTATTTGCCTGTCAACACCGTTAGCGGCGGTCCTCAGCTCCTCGAACAGCTTGGCCGACATAATAGTTATATCAGAACTGCCATCCAGGAGGGCTTCACGCTCAAGGACACCTTCCAGTGTGATAGGCAGGTAAGCTTTCTTAGCCACCCCCCTTTGTATAAAGTTACACAGAAACCTCACAGGTCTTGGCCCACGTTTCTGTTCACGTGTGACTCTGGCTGTGTACTCATGTTCACTGTCAGCATCTTGTTGGCTGTCAGCATCATGACCTTCAGGATGTTGTTGTGTGTCAGCAATTGGTTTGCTGTCAACATCCATGGCAATGTTGGTAGTAGTGTGCGCTGAGTCTTTGTGAAAGACAGTGCTACACATCGCTCCAGGTTGGTCAATGTTGATAGTGTCATTATCAATGATAACGCCACTCATTGTATCAGGTTGGTCAAGCACAGTAACATTCAAATCTACTGACAAACTACTTACTTCCTCTGTCTCTTCCGAGCATAGAGGTGTTGGGCCATTATTCCGGGACATTCGTGACTCTTTGCCTGTCTCGAACTGTTCTGTTCGAGGCGCGGGAGGTGCAGTTCCAAGGCTCGGGGGTTTCTGTTGGGACCACGCATAGTTACATGAGTATAGGTCCTCATACTTCAATTTCTTTTGAAGTCCACCCACCGATGGACCTTGGTTTTCACCCACCTGGTTCGATCTGAACCGTTGTGGGTCTCTTAGAGAGTGAACACCTACCTTTTGTGGTTCGTTGCTTGTCTCAGATTTTTCAATCTGAGGTGCTTCAGGGGCGGGGCTCCCTTTAAACCATTTTGAGTCACTGTTCCAGCTGGTACCAACATTTCGTTGTATGTCAGTTTGAAAATCTTGTTCATTCTTGCTAGTATTATCCAACTCTTTTAACAATCGACGTATGTTCTCTACCTCTTCCGAGGTCAGAGAGCCTTTGAGACGACGGTGTATCCATTCAATCTTTGCTTTGCGCAACTGGTTATTTGTGGGCTCGGAGTTATCAAAGACAATGTCACGCATTGTACCAGTTCGGTCATCCTCTGTATCATTCAAGTTTTCAAACAACCAACTTATGTCCACTATCTCCTCAGAGCTTAGAGGTATGTTGCCTTTTTTCTGGAACTTCTGTGATTTTTTGCCGGTCTCGGACTGTTCCGTTCGAGGGGCAGGAGGGGCTTGTCCTTGAACTGGGGGTTCCTGTTCGGACCCCCTTTTGTGATATGGTTTACTTTTGTGACCATCTTTCTTATCTTTAGGACGTGCGCCCCCCTTTTGAAATCGTTTTCCGTACTCTGGGTCTTGTCTGAGCCACTGCGGTTCATAGTTCCAGCGGGCATCAACATGTCGTGGTTTGTTAGTTTGAAAAACATGTTTCTTCTCGCCTTTTTTAGGAGAGGGAGTTGATGAACTTGTCCCTTCCAGCTCCAGCGAGTGGGATTTGACCTTTTCTTGGTAATGTAGTTCACGCTCTGGTTTTGTTTTTAACCAGATCGGGTCAGGGAGTTGACGAACATCAAAACCATTTATAGCACGCCGTTTTATTTTTGATTCTCTAATCTCACGTTTTAACTCAAGGCGTTCTTGGCGAAGTTCTTCTTTTCTTCGAATTAAACTCTGCCTTAATAATTCAAGATTTTCAAGCCTTGATACGATCAGCTTGAAAGCTTCATCATTTTTTTCATCTTCCATCTTTGTTTTGAAATTTTCTCCAAATTAATGAGAGATGCTTGTAGTTTGTTATTTTAAATATTTACTTATTTAAAATAAACTGGAGTCATTAATTGTACACAGAAAAACGTTAAAAATGCCATTTTTAACTAAAAGTGTGCAGTTGTGCACACCAATTCTGTTTAAAATTCAGAGATGTGAAGAGCTTAATGTGAAAATGCTCTGTTCTCCATCATTTTTTTATTTATTTAATTTGAAAATCAAATAAAAGATGCTTTTTGAGTGTTATTTTAAATCTCTTCAGTATTTAAAATGAGCATAAATTGTTTGTCTGCACCTCTGTTATTCTAAATTTTTTATTTAAAATAAACAGGAGTTTTTGTTTGTGTACAGAACAATTTTAAAAGCTGGTAATTCACCATAAAAATGTTGACTTCTCATGATGTTATATGAGAAAACTCATCTGTTAACGTCTTTTAACCAACAGGGGGCAGATTCAAGTCTTAAACTTATCACGATGTGACCTCTTCTTTCTACTTCCGGCCGCTAGAGACGGCTTGGTTGACTTCTTGCAGCTTAGCCGTTAGCTTGCGAGTAGCATCTAACAACTCTGTAAAAATATCAACATTAGAAAGAGTTGGAGCCTGTACGTGATAAACGCTCGAACTACGTTCTTGTCAGAGACACATCTGTATGATTAGACAGTTTAGATGGCTTAAATTGAGTTTTTAAGCTTTTAGTGAAATCTCCGTTCGTCGTGTTGAGGGACACGTAGTCTGAAGACCATAGAGTGAAGACAGGGAGGGGGCGGGCCGACGCAGCAGCGTGCGTGGCGCGTCACCAGCATCAAGCGAGGCGGAGCTCGCTACTCAGATTCGTGACGTCAACCAATCAATCACAGCGCTTGTAGTTCTTTCCCCAAGCAATCATGGTGAATGTAGTTTTCTTACCTTCGACCAATGCAGTGCCGGAAATGACGACAAAGTGGGTTGTTTGCAACAGCGTGCGTTCCCAAATCAGCGAATCAGCGCTTTACAGATACGAGACGTGATTGACAGATCACGACTCTCTTTTTATCCAATCACAGCTCATAAACAAACATGTGTAGGACATGTAGCCTTTAATGTTACCTTAGCACAACAGAACACAACTTTATAGACTCTTAAACAACTCAAACGCTTCAAATTAACTTCCCAAAATTCTGTAACGTGGCAATCACATTTAAAACAGGCATAACTTAGCTACGCTCAGTAACATAGCATTTCAACTGCAACACGACACGGACTCCCTCGGAGCCGCGTTCAGGTCGGTTCCGTCCACTTTAAAGGAGCAGAATTCGGGTTTCAGAACCACTATCCGACACCGTTCTAACAGTTATATGCTTCTTTGACCTGCTCTAACATGTAAAATACCAGCACAGCAATCTTTTTGATGTTAATAATAGCTCTTCAGGCTTTTGACTCGGCGGTCAAACAAAGCTATGTACAGGAGTCTGCGTGTGAACTGGACTGAACAGAACCAGAACCCCCACAGACCACGGGCTGACAAAACCTCACCTAAAAGCTTCCAACAGCGTGTAACAGAGTTGACACAATAACAATCTCTCAGCTTCAAATGATAAAAACATGCAGAATCTGCCTGTCTTGAAAACCTCAGCCAAAAATTATTATCCTCAGAGTTTAAAACTTGGATCCTATTATGCAAACATGACGTTACAGTTCATGAGAGACCACAGATTTATGAATAATCTTTCAGAAAACTCGTACGGTACCACCAGATGTAAAGGATTATGAGGAGGTCAATATTAATATTGACCTCTTTACCTTAATTAATTTACTTATTCAGATTGAATAGTAATTTCACAGATTCTTTCTTTTTCAGTTTACCCAATATTTCTGTGATCTTTATGATGGATAAATAAATAAAGCCATTAAGTGACAAGAGACGTTAACTTAGTTGATATGTCAAAGACACTACCATTTATTTAAAATAAATCAACTAAATTAACACCATTACACTTGATTGACATGATTTCACTTTCTTTCAATTTAACACGTCAGCACAGTTAAATTTAACACAACAGACTTCAATACTGGATGTTAAACATATTTAGTCTGAGGGCTCTTTAACTTAAATAGTTTCCAGCTTAGAATTGAGGGGAGAAGAATAGGAGGAAAGATTTAAGAAGAATTGGGAGGTTAAGAGAGGAAGTTTATCTTGCATTTATGAAACCAGATGACACTCTTCCATACGCGTCCAGCTAAGATATCATCACACCTCCAGTAAGCAAACAGCTGCTCCTTTACCTTAAGACGTCCGCCTTGGTTCTGGTAAAGAGCTGTGATCAGCCTTGGACTGACGAGTCGTCGGTCCCGCAAGTCCAAGCTGGACTCCACACGTGTTTACCTTGTCGGTGTCGGTGATACTTGCTTTCGTCGGCAGAAGCCGTGGCAGTCGTGGTTTTTTGGCTCAAGATAACTTATTCCAGGAAGGAATAACAAAGTTTTGAGCTTACGCTCATTCGAAGTGGACTCATAACAGCAGGTTATCAGTCCTTAGCTGAAGACGAAGGTCGTTAGCTCTTGACCAAACGTACCCCAGCTCTTTGGGAAAGTTCACATCTCTGAAGTTCCCAGTAGACTCTGAAGCGTTCATGCAAACAAACGCTTTTACTCAAAAATGTTGAGATTAGAACACACTTTCCTCATTGGTCCGTGGGCCAAGAGGAGTGTGAAAACGTGAAGTGGAAACTCAAGGTTGACAGCAAGTCTGCTTAGATAACAAAGAGGAATGTTTTGGAAAAGTGTCTGAAAGAGAGGAGACATCTCGACGCTAACGAGAATTTTAGCTGAACTCAACAAAAACAACTCCTGAGCAAGTCAATCTGACACCTCATTCAACTTTGTCATAGATATTTTGAGTAGACACTTTCATTTGGTCAAGTAACACAGTAATACTCCATATTAAAAGAATAACAGCATATAACATATATCATGAAAATGACAAAAGTTATTCTTTTGATTACATTAGAATAAAATCAAAGATAGAAATAGTCTCTTTTGGTGACTATATTCTCAGATTACAACTAATGGAATAATTTGTGGTAAATGTCTTGCTTTACTGATAGGTCAGTAAAGGTCATCTCTGGAACAGTTCAAAAATACACAGGTGTATCAAAGTGGACACGGTCATGCCCACTACATTGCTGATTATTATGCATAGTATATGCATGCAGTTTGGATAAACTTCCTCTGTACATTTTGCATTACATTTCACTGTAACTTTGCCGACCCCCCCACCCCCAAAATTGCTCTTAAAAAATTTCACTGTTTATGGTCCCCCCCAATAATGAGATGAAATATACGCCCTTGCCTGGACTCACATATAAATATGGACGGCCTTCATTTACTCCGTGTGGACAGGACCAGAGAGAGTGGTAAGAAGAAAGGAGGGGTGTGTGACTGTGTTTGTGATGGTGTAATATGCTGGACATTTAACCATCAAACAGATGCTCTGTACTAAGGACTGTTGGTATGAGACCACATTATCTTCCTCAGCAGTTTTCACATGTTATCATGATAACTGTGTATGTCCCACCCTCTGCTGATGCTGCTGCAGCCTGCAATGACATTCACACCACCACCAGCAGACTCCAAGCACAACACCCACAGGCCCTCTTTCTGATATCTGGGGACTAATTATGTTTCCCTGTCCTCCACTCTACATACCTTCACCCAGTATGTCACCTGCCACACCAGAAATACCAACGCACTGGATCTACTTTTTGCTAATACCAAGGAGGCATACAGTTCATCACCTCTGCCTCCCCTGGGGGAGCTCAGATCAGAATCTGGTTCATCTGCAACCTATGTATAAACCCCTGGTGTGCAGAGAACCAGCTGTGATGAGCACAGTAACAGTGTTTCCATCCATTTTCATTTCGAATTTTGAGCTAATTTTTGAAATCTCGCAAATATGTAAATACAAATTAATGCGAAGCAGAAGTGTTTCCATCTACTGGCTTGTAGCGCATCTACCAAGCCACGCACAGCGTCATTACGTCAGACGTCAGCGTCATTACGTCAGACGTCAGCGTTACGCATGTCTACAGTAAACAGGAAGTAGCGGTTGAAAACAGAACCCGGCCACACATCTCGTCAAAATGGAGAGAATATTTCAGGTACGTGTTGCTATCGGGCAAGTTGTATTTATTCTGTCATGCCAACTAGTTTTAGCGATGTTACATGTTGTCCGGAGCGGAAACAGCTGAACGTCACGTGACGTGAATGTTCGCTACGGCAGAACTGAGTCGGAAAATCTGTTTCCATCTGTCGTTTTGCGCATCTGCTCATTTTCGAAGATCCCAAAAACCTCCTCAAGCGAGCGTATAAACTTTTTGGCGAATTTGAGGAAGTAAATTCGGATTTAGCCGTTTCCATTAAGCTTTTCTGCTGCAATACTTCAAAATGCGCAGCTAGAAACCTTGATGGAAACACGGCTACTGAAGCAGTGGTCTGAGAAGACCAAATAAGCTCTGAGGGACTGTTTCATTTCCACTGTGTGGTAAGAGCTCTGTGCTCCTCATAGGGAGGACATTGACAGCATCACGGACTGTATCACTGACTACATCAACTTCTGTGTGGACAACACTATACCCATCAGGACAGTACCGTGTTTCTCCAAAAACAAACCCTGGATTAACCCTGAAATAAAGGCTCTCCTGAAGGAGAAGAAGACAGCCTTTACATCAGGTAACAAGGAGGAACTGAGAGCTGTACAGAAAGAGCAGACTCTTCCACTGGTACATTTTCATCTTTAAATCACTTCTTGGTCTGCTGCCCTCATACATCTCCTCCTACATGTCTCTGCATGAGTGCAGTTACAGCGTGCGCTCTCAGGACATGATCACCTGCAGTGTTCCGTCAGTGAGGACTGAACTTGGAAAAAGGGCCTTCTCCTACTCTGCTCCTGCTTCCTGGAATATCTTACAAAAATATCTGAAGCTCTCGGCCTTGCCCTCTCTAAATGGTTTTAAGAATCTGTTGGAATCCTGGCAAAAACCAATGCAGATATGTTCTTGTTTTTGATTTTATACTTCTACCTTATAATGTTTTTGATGGGGATTTTAAACCCCTGTTACCTTAATTAAAACCACACAAGATAAACAAGAGAACAGTGTTAAATCAGACAAACAACTTTGCAAAGGGGAAGGCTTTTTAATGTCTTTTGAAACTTAGTTTGGTCTCAAATACATTGTTCAGCACAATTCCGAATTGTACTGGACATGACAAGCTATTTAAACAAGAAGCAGGTGGAGTTTGACAAGCTCTGACGTCTTACAGATAAAACAAACAAGTCATGGTTCTGATCCAACAAGAACATCTAATCCAAACATTGTCAAGGCTAGAAGACTGTCTTTTCTGTATCAAGGAGAAAAGCAAACAAACATGTTTGTACTATCAAATATAAGTGTTTAAAGGGAACAGAGAATATTTGATACAAGTGAGCTGGGTTATAATTATTGGGTCAGAGTAATTAGTTTTAGATGATAAATATTGAACATCTCCATCATCCCATCCTTTTTTATCATATATAAACTGATCATTATCAAAGTGAGTGGTATGGAAAACAACCCCTGAGGCAGAATTTCTAATTAGAGGCAAAAACTCACACCACCGTCCCGTGCCTCCACAGTAACGCCCTAACAACGCAGGATCACCTTTTTAGGATGGTTTGAGAGATTATAAAGTTTTGGAGAACTCTGTTGATTGTCATATTTCATGACTTATTTCAATGTTTGAGAGAAATAAAGATTTGAGGAGAATTTTGCAGTGAGTATGGTCTCACTTCATGGCTTATGTCAAAGTTTTAAAAGGAATAATATATCTAGCAGGGATTAGTCTATTTATCCACAAAAACCAAGTTTTTTCCAAAGAAATAGAACTTTTGAGAAGAAACATATATATATAATATATATATATATAATATAAAAGAACTAATCTATTTGTGTTAAACAAATAAAAGAAATAAGCTATTTAATTTGTTTTAAAATAAAAAGAACCAATCTAATTTGTCTTAACCAAAGAACCAATCTAATTTGTTTTAACCAAAAAAGAACCAATCTAATTTGTTGTGTTAAACAATTAAATAGAACTTATACACTTTCAAAGATGTGGGAAATAATTCTCAAACACACAACAAAATAGCCCTTTATGGGCACAAAAATAAAATAAGTTTGAAACTTCTTTGATATCAACTATTGCCCAGGAAAGTAAAAACAACCGGTTTGAACTTAAAAAATGAAATAGATCAAACATTCTTATGCTAGTGAAGATTATCAGTCGTCCAGGACATGATGAAATCAAAAAAGGCGTTCACTACAGGATCAACTGGACTTTATTTGTTGCAGAAAACGTTTCGACTTCTTTCCAGAAGTCTTTTTCAATTCTGAATGGAAGCTGTGAGAACGAGAAGTTTTATTTTTATAAGTTTTTTATAAGGAAGCTGTGTATGTTAAGAGAGAAAAACCTTCTCTTAACAGAGGAGGAGGTCTGAGATTTCAACTGTCTAAGACCTATAACTCAGTTTTGGATTTGATTCCGAAACGTTTTACACCGGATGGGAGCAGGGATGCCTTGTCTGTAAATTAGACTAACAAAGTTCTCTGAGTAGCCTCTGTTGTTGTTTGGGAGGTGTTGTTTGTCAATTTACATACAGTTTTGTGTCTTCTAACAGAGACCTCAAGGGAACCTCCTACTGTTAAGGTGTGATCTTTCAATTTACATGTATGTGTTACAAACCCCCTTTTGTTAAGCTGGGATGTGTCGTTTTGTCAATTTAAATAGAATGGGCATGTTAGTTAATTTGTGGTGTTATTTCAGTTTCCAATTTCATATGTTGGTGCGTGACTTGTAAGCCTGTATAAAACTTCTCGTTCTCACAGCTTCCATTCAGAATTGAAAAAGACTTCTGGACAGAAGTCGAAACGTTTTCTGCAACAAATAAAGTCCAGTTGATCCTGTATTGAACGCCTTTTTTGATATCAAACATTCTTCTTCACAGCATCCATATTTTTCTGGTGTGGGAGGGTAAGTTCAGTGTCTTTCCTGGGGAGGGAGTGTCCCGTTTTCAGAACACGTTCTTTCTGTTCCTTGGGGATTTGTTCGTGGCAGAAATTGTTGGGCACAAGTCCATTTCATCTGGGGGGGAGAAGAGTTTTTGTGTGTGGAATAAGTCCAGTTTTTCTGCGGGAAAGCTTTTGCTTACGAGATCAGTCCAGTTCTGCTTGGGGGAAATAATAATAATAATAATAATAATAATTGTCTAATCTTGTCATCTGCGTATGTTTCCCATACACAGACGAAATTCGTCTCTGCATTTAACCCAACCACCTACCAGGTGGTGCAGTGAGCAGCCATAGAAGGCGCTCGGGGAGCTGGAGAAATAGGTGTGCACTCATAGACACCCCAAGATGTGTAGTGGCCGGGACGCGAACCCGCGTCCTTCGGGTCCCAAGTCAAACGCCCTAACCACTACACCATCTTGCTTCTGTCTGTGGAATAAGTTCATGTCATTCTGGGGGAGAGCTTTTGTTCAAGTCTTTTTCTTCTGTGAGTTTCTGTGCGGGTCTTTTTCTTCTTGGGGAGAGCTTTTTGTGCGGGTCTTTTTCTTCTTGGGGAGAGCTTTTTGTGCGGGTCTTTTTCTTCTTGGGGAGAGCTTTTTGTGCGGGTCTTTTTCTTCTTGGGGAGAGCTTTTTGTGCGGGTCTTTTTCTTCTTGGGGAGAGCTTTTTGTGCGCCCTGTGGGCGGAGGGCATCAGGCAGTTTGATGGGCATCATTCACGTCTTCAGACAACGGTTTCATGTAATCTTGTCTTGTCCAGCTGCCTGTTCCTGGGTGTTTAGTCCATTCAGGCATGAATTGCGGGCACAGTAGCAGGTCGCAAACCTGAATTGTGTGTGTCATAGGGTATAGTCAAGCCACATGTCCTGACAAAGTGGAGAGCTTTGCTCTGACCAGATCCATCTCAAAATCTGGCTCAGCGATTGTTCCAAACTTCTTTTTCAGGGGAGCACCGGTCACTCAGATGTAACAGCTGCTGCTTTTTCTCTCGAGAAGATGACGCGTCCTTTCCACCACCTGTTGGGGTCCTGTTCACCCTCGTTTTCAGCCGTCCCTAGCAGGACCTCGAGTCAAGGCGGGATTCACTGGCATCACTGGCAACTCCTCCTGAAGGAGTTCCGGAAACCTGTAGTCTTTTGAGAGGAGAACTGGACACCAAAAAAAACTTGCAAATTGTTAAGTAAAACTTCAAGCCCCCCCCCCCTGGATCTCATGAGCCAATTGGTTTGGGGAAGGCCTAACTGTGGGTAATTCCTTAGTGAGTTAAATCTGTTAACTTAAACTAAATTCTGTAATTTGGCTATAATAATAATTGTTTCTTTAAACTTAAAATAAAATTCCATTCTTACTATCTAAAACATTTGTATTTAATGGCAAAAAACAACAACAACAAATGATTTCATTCTTCAGTGAAAATGAGTAATCACTCACTTTGATTCGAGGTTAGTTTTTAATTAGTAAGTTGTTCTTAATTAGCATGATCATTGTAGCAGGAGACAGGAGACGATTTATACTCACTTAAAATACTTTACCTTTTTCATAGTCTGTGGAAAAAGTCTAAACATACATACAGACATAGACAGACATATACGTACAGACAGACATACAGCCGTATAGACAGACATACAGCCATAAACATATATATAGACATACAGCGCTGTAGTAATAAAGAATTCACAATACAAACATGTGGTTCATGTTCTCAAAATAAGTCCAGTCTATAGTCAGGGTCAGTCGTGTTTTAAAAATATAGAACCACCACATTTCAAAATCAACCTTTCAAATCAACCTTTTGAATAGATCCAAACTCCAGGGCGTCCCCCATCGTTTTTCTCTTTGGATCTGTTAAAAATAAATACCTGTTTATCAAACGACATATACAGTACCTGTTTATTAAACAACATATACAAAAGCAATGTGGTTTGTAGGTTTATCTGATTTATCCTACAGTACAACGTGCTTCTTAAATGATCCTTTAAATGGCTATGCTGTTGAATATAAAAATCTAAAAAGTTATTTTTGTACAACTGATGATCTAATCAATGAATGAGCTGTTTCCTTTTATGAGCCATCATCAATGTTATTAGTGATATATTCTTTATTATTATTAGTTATTTCTAGGAACACTTCCTAATATTCCCTTATTGCATATATAGGAATGAGTTGCCACTGAGTGTCAGGCAGGCTCCCTCACTCACAGTCTTTAAGTCTCGATAAAAAACCCACTTCTATTCTCTCACCTTTAACATGACGTGATTTGTTTTGATCCTCTCTGTAATATACACTGTTCACTATTTTAGCTAGTTTCTGTAGTTATTTCTATATATTTTGTTTTTGTTTTGTTTTCCTGTCTGCTTGGCCTGTTTCTATTGTACAGCACCTTGGTTGGCCCTGCGTCAGCCTAAGTGCTCTATAAATAAAGTGGTATGGTATAAACAATCTAAGATCTAAAGCATAAAGCTATAAAAATTGTTCTAAAATGTCTTAATCAATTCCTTTGTGGAAAACCAGACCAACCAAAATGCACTCCCGTCAAGGATAATCTGCTATCCTTCCTTCAGCTCCACAAAACATTGAATGCCTGTGGAGACACAATTTTAATCTGCAAAAAACAAAAAATATAAATATTAACTTGTTTCAGGGTTATGAGCTGGGATCATTATCTCTGTTTCATCACGGAGTTACAGGAAGCGGAAAAATAAGTCGTCAGACCCACATAAGTACAATATAAACTACAAATTCTGTGGCCTTGCTTGTCTAGCAGGCCATATCATGACAATGTGTTTCATTAAAAAAATTAATCATAGCAGACTGCAGTTTTGAAACACGATACCAGGATTATTGACAGATCTTCACAGATCCATACGGGGGGCATGACCTTTTGCTGGACAGTTGGCGTGGTTGACTTCAAGACCTGTTCTCTTTGTCTTTTCTGGAGAACCTGTTCAGCTCCCTCTTGTCACAGCATCCAGTGAGATCTTTGTTTCTGGGTGAGATCTTTGCTTCTGGGTGAGATCTTTGTTCATCATCGATCCTTCACACCCGGACCGCATATTCTGGTCATTTGTGTTTGATGACCTTGTTCTGACAGTTCTTTGTGAAAGTCTTTGTGGACAGTCTTTTGCTCGGATAAAAATCCAGTGCACCGCCCTCGTTCAGTGCCATAGTTTTTTAAGCCCCTCGAATGTTTATTTTGAGCAGGGCAGCCTGGGAGTCCAGCCATGGTGTTCTCGGTGAAGTCAGTGAGCCAGTTTCTGGACACGCCCTTAATATTAAATCTGATCCGATCCAATCAATAACCACAGTAGTTTGTGATTCAAAAATTCAGACGTTGCATGTGTTCTTTGACATGACCCTATCTTAATATATGTATTACTAACTATGTGTTCTGCAAAGTGTCGTGAGGTCCTTCAGACTTACGCTTTCCGCTCCACAAACACCGTGAGGCCGCTTCTAAGAAAAAAATGAGAAAATAGAAAAATGTAAAAATCCTTAACAAACCAGGTTCAAAGTAATCATGTTATTTCTATAAGCATTTACCTTGAATAGAGTCACCTCTGCAAGTCTGGTTTGCACAATGGAATTTAAAATGTTCATTACATAAAAGTGAATTTTCAACAGAGGCATCCTTTTAATCTGATCTGCATAACAGATCTAAAATCATTAATTTACGTATGAGTAAAATTGTCAATTTAACCTGAAACTAGAAATTTTACCACTTTTCAGTGGTTTACTTATCAAAAGTTAAAGCATGGGCTGGATGATTTTGCCCTGTGGTTCCAAGTTTCAATGTTTACAAGTCCAATTCTCACTTATTATAAACTGAGATCCAAATTATGTCCTAAATAGAAAAGTATTGATTAAAATAAAAAATGTGTATTCAGTCAAGGCGTGTCTGTGAGTGGTACTTCCCGTTTTAATATTCCATATTATTATTACTGTATACACAGCCCCAATCTGTTTGAAATAAAAACAACTCTTACTGCTGTCAAAGCGTATGCATTGTATGGTCAAACGATATGTTATTCTAATTCCCTTTCAAATTTACCAGACCTCTTTTTGCCATTAATGGTCATAATTTATGCAAATCAATATCAAAATTAGGTTTTAACAGTGAAATGTGTCTTTCACTCCTGGCGAGTTGGCTGGATTCTTGTGCGTATTTAACCTACTTGCTGAAAAGTTACTTCTAATAAAGCATTTTTATTATTAATCATTTCAGTCACATTATATAACTCTTTAAAGGAAACAGCTCTTAAAATCTACTTAACTGTGTAACAGCTCTTTAAAATTGATAAAACATTTTCAATGTATGCAAAAATCGTTTTAAAATGATGAATTTAAACTGAGCGTTTCAACTTACAATCTAGTCAAAAATCTATTTGACAAAAATATATTTTTTTAAATTCTTTATAAGTGTCAAAGTTTTATCAATTTAGTTAAACTTTTAAAAGACAGAATTTACCGGCAAGTCTGAAAATAAATTTTTGCTAAATTTGTTTAAGACTTGTTATCCTAAAATGCCTAAACTTAATTTTGATCTGATTATGGTTGTTAATTTAAATTAACAAGCTTATTATGAAAGTTTAAATAGTCAATAATTGTAATTCAATGCAGGATACCGGTAATACTTTCTCTACTTCCCATATATTTTGTATTAAATCCAAATATATTCCGTGTTTTATCAACATCCTATGCGACTGCTATAAAAACATCCAGTTCCTCTCAACTTCACCTTGCAGACTCTTCTCACTCAGAATCTGAAAACATGAAGTGAATCTCTATGGATGATTAAGATAAAACTGTTTTTGTTTCATGAATGTTACTTTTCTGTTCCCCTCAGATAATCACAGGTGTCTGTGAGCATAGTTGCCAAGTCCGCTCATTATAAGCTACTCTGGGCTTTTTATTTTCTGTAGTCGCTTATTGTGGTTACTTGGGCTTACTTTGAACGTAAAGTCGCTTATTTTGGATTGTTATTCGTTATTCTTTATTCTTCGTCTAGAGTGACAAGACCACGCTAAAATTAGCTCCAATAAGTGGGGAAATATGGGGAAATAATATAATTAAAAAATGGGAGAAAAGGGCGCACACTTAGCATGGTTAGCTGTTTAATTTTTAGTTTATTTTTACTAAGTTGTACGCAGCTTTCATGAATGTCTATTGTTGTTATTGTCAATTGTTGTCATCACTCTTCGTTTAAAATTCAGATCTCAAATGAGTCCCAGAGGTTTAATGGGATTAATCTGTATAAATATGCAAAATGTATCTTTATTTTTTAGAGTGGATATGTTTTTCAAAGTGTTTAGCATAATTTTTGCCGTTTGTATGCAACGCCATAATAAATGTATGTTTATACTGGTTAAAAACGGTCTTAGTTTTACACAATGGGGTGGGTTGCCAGTTGGGCTCGTTTTGGGCTTGTTTTGGGCTGGTCGCTTGCTTCTGTCGCGAGATCTGGCAACACTGTATCAAAGTTCTCATGACAACAAGGCCTCCTGAATTCTTGCCTCGTCATCATTCAGCTTTTTCGACAGAACTATTTCGATAAAAATTGGTAAGCGAATTCTCAGTTTCTTTTTGCAGAGAAAACACAATTTAGAAACGTTTGGTTTCACAGTATAACTATCTATTTACGGATTCAGACGGACGAGCGGAGCTTCGGCTGTCTCTCTGTTAGCATTAGCTTAGCTTTTCATTTCCGATAAAAAACGTAATTTTTGGATGATTTAAAATCGGATCTTTCTTCGTCAGATTTTCATGATAAAAACGGATCTGTCCGCTTGGTTCAGCGAAACAATTTGGAGTCTTTCTCGCTAAAATTTTATTAAATCGGACCGCTCGTGTAAGCGCCAGGCCTACTGTTAAAACGTCCGATTTTAACGTTGTTAAGCCTTTAAAACCTAAAGTATTTGGATTAGAATTTTATAAACAAGATTGATCAAATTCTAAAATCTTTGTGTAGCATTCGGCTACATTCATGATTTAAAAAAAAGTATTTAAATATTTATTTTATATTTAACCATAAGTTTTTAGTTCCTGTATATCAGAGATAATTATGTAACCTTTTATAACTTTTCTTAATATCAGGAAAAATACGATGGTAAATATTTGCAATCAATCCTTTCTCAGTCACGTTTTAAATGGAATGCTGAAGTAAGAAAGTAATAATTTGTATTTGTGTTTTCAGATCCACCGAGAATTCTTCAAGCAAGTCAATCAAATTTCTTGGTTTGTAAAATTATTTAAATAAAAATTTACTTCTTAACATCAACTTTAGTTCTTGTGCCACTCTTTTTTTTTAATTTTTTTATATATTTATTATTATTCTGCTGTTTCTACTATGTCAGCACAGACACTTTTGTTTTAAGTAAATAAATATAAATCTTCACACAGACGGGGGGGTGGAGAGGGAGTGGGGGGG
>JBBPBX010014383.1:21539-41857 GCA_038048925.1 Garcialebias charrua
ATTCTAGATAAGAGAATCCCAACAATCTGAGCGGCAATAATTTCACTTGGGGGTTTGTGTTATTCATATTGGCAAAATGTCCACAATAAATTAAGAAATGTTCTTGAGTGCAATAAAACCTTTAATCTATACTTTGCTTATTTCACCTTTAAGGGTGGTTTCAAGTTTTGGCCTTTAGTCAGTATATCAGATTTCTTCATTTTTTTTAAAATCCATCTCTATTTCATCTCCATTTTCTACCGCTTATCCATAGTCAGGTCGCAGAGGCAACAAGTCCATAAGAGAAACCCAGACATCCCGCTCCCCAACAACATTTTCCAGCTTCTCCTGGAGGATGCCGACAGATGGTGCATTCGCGTGTAATTGGATTTCCCATGAATAAACACGGCACGAAGTTTAAAATCATTTTAAAGCAAAATTAAATTGATTTATCATTTTGTTTGCAAAAACGAACATATTTAAATGATAAAAGATATATATTTTGAGCAATTTTATGAATAGTAAAAAAAATCATGTCAATAACCGTGTTTCCATCCATTTTCATTTCGAATTTTGAGCTAATTTTTGAAATCTCGCAAATATGTAAATACAAATTAATGCGAAGCAGAAGTGTTTCCATCTACTGGCTTGTAGCGCATCTACCAAGCCACGCACAGCGTCATTACGTCAGACGTCAGCGTCATTACGTCAGACGTCAGCACTGCGCATGTCTACAGTAAACAGGAAGTAGCGGTTGAAAACAGAACCCGGCCACACATCTCGTCAAAATGGAGAGAATATTTCAGGTACGTGTTGCTATCGGGCAAGTTGTATTTATTCTGTCATGCCAACTAGTTTTAGCGATGTTACATGTTGTCCGGAGCGGAAACAGCTGAACGTCACGTGACGTGAATGTTCGCTACGGCAGAACTGAGTCGGCAAATCTGTTTCCATCTGTCGTTTTGCGCATCTGCTCATTTTCGAAGATCCCAAAAACCACCTCAAGCGAGCGTATAAACTTTTTGGCGAATTTGAGGAAGTAAATTCGGATTTTGCCGTTTCCATTAAGCTTTTCTGCTGCGATACTTCAAAATGCGCAATCCTTGATGGAAACACGGCTAGTGACACTTTAAAATGTCTAAAATCTCATACAAGTCAACAAAACATGACTTCTGCTTTCAAAGACGAGCTCAGACTTAGTGATCGTCAGTTCAATCAAAACTTAGTTCACTTCCTGTTTCCAATGAAAATCCAACCATCAGTTGGTTCAGTTAAAGATACATTTATTTTATCATGTTACCGTCCTACTGACGTTGTTTTTATCTGACTACGGGCTGCATGAGCAGGAGATTGTTTATGCTGTCCTAAAATGTAAAGTTAAAAACATATTTACATTTATTTAGGTTTCAAAAGATAGAAAAGTAAAGACTGCGTGTGTGGCAGGCATCTTTGGCTGTAAAAATCTAAACAAGACGACAAGAATCTGCAGCTCAGCTTCAGAGCTGCATGGTGAGCGTGACTTGTTTATCCATCTGAGACGCCGTGTTTTGCTTCACCCTTTGCGTCCTCACAGCTTTATTTTCAGCCGCAGCTGGCAGACGTTTTCAAGAGGAAAAAAAAAAGATGTCCGAAATGTCACTTCTGTTAAAAATAGAGCCACAAACGAGTGAGATCTGTGGACCATTTATCAGCTAAAGGGCTAAAAGGCTGCGTCTTTAGGTTGTAGAGCAAAACAGAACATTTATGTTAGGAGTCCAAACAAATGTTGCTCCTTAGTTTATAAATAAAAACATGAGAAGCTATTTTCCAACAAGTTCAACATGAATTTCTCTTTCCTACTTAAAAAAAATACATGTTAGCATGCTAACAGTGCTAAAGCACAAATGCTAAGCAGGTGTCCAACTTTAGCATGTTACCAGCTGGCTGAGTTTCTTTAAAGAGAAAAATAGAAGAATATAAAAATTATATTTATCAAAAGTCAGCATGGCTAAAACCTATGAGGCTGAGTAAAAATCAGAGCTAAAAGATGTTTAAACTGAGTCCAAACAAATGCTGCTTAATAATGGCTGAATATAAAAATAAAAACAAATTAAACATACATGTATTTTGTCACCTTTAACTAATGAACTTATGTTAGCATGCTAACTGTGCTAAAGTACCAATACTAAGCAGGTGTCAAAGTATAAGTTGTTAGCATGTTAGCAACATTAGCAGTTACAGTAGATTTTTTTTTATAGAGAAAAATAAACAAAATGTACAAAGTCACTTCTGTTAAATTTAAAACAAGTAATCCTCATAGATCAGCTATGAGCTAACGGGCTAACAATTAGCCTCACTTGGCTATAGTCATCATAACTCAAAACAAATTTACTCAATAACTGCTAAGTATTAACATAAGGACCTATTTAGCATTATATTATAACTTTTGTCTCACCATTTACTTATTATATATATTTTTAAATTGTATTAGAATGCTAACATTGATGCAGTGCTAATGCTAATCAGGTGTTCAAGTTAAATGTTAGCATCTGTTAACAAGTGACAATGGATTTTTTTTTTTTTGGAAATAAAAGTTGTGAAAGAAACAACAAATCACCCATATGGATCATATCAGCTAAATTTAAAACTAACTTGTTAGCATGCTAAAGTTACCACGCTGATGCTAAACAAGTGTAGAAAAGTAGCTTGTTAGCACATTAAAATTAGCTCATTAGCATTGCCACCAGTCTAACTACTGTCTTCAGTTTAAAGTGAGACTAAACCCAGGTTGAGACGGTAACTCCTTCTTCCAAAATCTCCCTGAAAATGGGCGTGTCGAGAGACAAGGAGGGGTGGAGGTAGAGTTGTGCTTTTGTTCACGCCTCCACCTGCAACAACCTAAAACAAATTAAACCTCTAGCCAACAACATACACCAAGCAACAACAAAGAATAAACATGTAGATGTATTTATCTATTCCACCCATTCCATCCAAAACCAAAGGCCTAAAAAAATGAAAATAAAAATAAAACCGCTTGTCAGGAGTGAAATGCAGCACTTCCATATAAGGTATGCACTTCTCATCTCTGCAGGGGATTGGCTCTGCTTGAACCACCTGTGTGACATCACACATGAGCAGACATGTCACACATGAGCGTTTGCACAAATAAGAAAATTAAGGTGTAATCCACCAGTTCAACCCATAGAACTACCGTAAACACATTTTTAGACCAAATATTGCCAAATATTGCCAATTTACACAGATATGCACAATTATGTGAGAATAAACACAGCCATAGTGCTAGATAACATTTTAAACACATTCTAGGGAGTTTATCAGCTAAAAAAAGTTAATTTTGGGTTTAGTCGCACTTTAAGAGATCAGAAACTAAACTATATCAAATAAAATGTTGTAAATTATAATAGTGCCAAACAAACAAGTCCAAGTCAAGCTTATTGTCATTCGTATCACATGTGGTACATGAGGTGGAACGAAATTATGTACTCAAGGTTTCAGTTATACCTGGCACAACTGCCATTAAAGCTGCAAAACGTAACTACTTCTTATCTCAGACCTCCAAAAATCTAAACGATCCTAAAAAATTCTGGAAAACCATTAAATCTCTCTCAGGCACCCCCCAATCATCTGACCTCCCATCACAATTTCTTGTTGACTCTGTTCCTGTGTCAAATAAGCACGAGATCCTGAACTGTTTCAATAAACATTTTGTTGCTTCTAGTTCTTTATTTGATACAGTTACAAACGGAAAATTGGCCACTTTATCTAATAATCAAACTTCAACAAATCAAATCCCTCCTACAAGCCAACCATCTGTTAATCACACCTTCTCTTTTTCTCCATTCTCAGTCAGTGAGGTAAATAAACTGTTAAATGATCTTGATCCTAAAAAATCTGCAGGTCCAGATGAACTTCCACCTTACTTCTTAAGGCTGGCTGCTCATATCATCACAGTCCCTGTGACCCACATCTTTAATCTGTCCATAAGCCAAAACACCATTCCGGATGCTTGGAAAACAGCCTTTGTTCTTCCTTTGCTGAAGGGAGGTGACCCCACCTCATTGAACAATTATCGACCGATCTCTAAACTCTGCATTTTAGCCAAGGTTCTAGAAAAACTGATAAACTCTCAGATCAAAAACTATCTGGACTCATTTAACATCTTACCTCTCCATCAATCTGGTTTCAGGAAAAAACACAGCACAACAACTGCTTCTCTGAAGGTTCTGAATGATGTTGTTGAAGCATTGGATGCTAAGGACTATTGTGCTGCACTTTTCTTAGACCTGTCTAAAGCTTTTGACACTGTGGATCATAACATCCTGTGTCATAAGCTCTCAGAAATCTGTTTCTCAGATCACACCATCGGTTGGTTCTCTAACTATCTTTCCGATCTGAGGCAAAGTGTTCATAATGGTCCTTCCTCCAGTTACTTAACAGTTAACAATGGTGCACCACAAGGCTCAGTATTAAGACCCACCCAATTTACAATCTACATAGGTAATGTAGGTCAGAGCATCCCTGATGCATCCTTACATTTCTATGCTGATGACACAGTTGTTTATTGTTGGACTAAAACAGGTACTAAGGCTTTCCACCTTTTGCAATCCGCATTTGACATGATCCAGTCAGATTTGTTCCTTCTCAAACTTGTCCTAAATGCTGATAAACCAAAGGGATGGTTTTTTTTTTCAAACAGGAAGTCGGTCCCAGCAGTTCTTCCTCTGATTTTATCCTCAAATTATGTCCCTACTGAGTTTGTTGATTTCTATAAATATTTGGGTATCTTGGTCAACTCACATCTCTCTTTTAAACACCACGTGGAAAACTTAGTAAAGAAACTGAAAGTTAAACACTTATTATTGAGCATGCATCAGGGTATGAAAGTTAAACAGTTTCTTTTTCAGAAACAGATCATGTCTAACTCTGAATGCTAGGAAACACCTTGTATCTGTGACTTTCCTCCCCTCCATTGATTACAGTGACATTATTTACATGAATGCTCCAACAAGCACCCTGCAGATGTTGGATGATGTCTATCATGGTGAGCTAAGATTCAACCGGCTGTGATTATCGTACCCACCACTGCACCCTGTATTCACTGGTTAACTGGACATCATTAATTTCACACAGACTCTCTCACTGGTATATTTTCATCTTTAAATCACTTCTTGGTCTGCTGCCTTCATACATCTCCTCCTACATGTCTCTGTGTGAGTGCAGCTACAGCGTGCGCTCTCAGGACATGATTAATAATAATAATAATGAATTCAATTTATAACGCACTTTTCATTAAATAATAATGAATTCAATTTATAATGCACTTGCAGTGTTCTCTCAGTGAGGACTGAACTAGGCAAAAGGGCCTTCTCCTACTCTTCTCCTGTTTCCTGGAATATCTTGCAAAAAGATCTGAAGCTCTCAACTGTGACTTCTCTAAGTGGCTTTAAGAATCTGTTGGACTCCAAGCAAGAACCAATGCAGATATGTTCCTATTTTTAGTTTTCTACATTTGCCTTATAATCTAACTGTTTTTTTTCCCCATATTATTTTAATTAGCAAAGAAAAAATCTGTATGCCTCTTTTATGATTGTCAATTGTTGTTGTTGTCCACTGTTGTCATCATTCTTTGTTGAAAACAGGTCTCTCTTGTATGGCTGTGGCGTAGTGGTAATGGCAGTCGTCCCCCGATCAAAAGGTTGGCGGTTCGAATCCCGGTTCCTCACACCATGTGTTGTTGTGTCCTTGGGCAAGACACTTAACCCCGAGTTGCTCCCGGTAGGACTGGAAAACACCTTGCATGGCAGTCTGCCGCTACCGGTGCATGAATGGGTGAATGGTTGGTATTGTAAAGCGCTTTGGGGCCCCTCATAGGGGGCTGGAACGCGGTATATAAATAAGCTCCATTTACCATTTGTAAATGAGTCCTCAATGCTCATTGGGATTAATCTGCTTAAATAAAGGTTGAATGAGTGGTGCAACACTGCATTTTTACTCAAGTACAACAGTTGTGCATGAGTATAAATGCAGTGTTGCACCATATCAAACAGGTAGTTACTATTGTTTTGTTCCATTCATTTTCAGTGGTTTCTATAGCTTATTTTATGACTATACACACACTGATAATAAGGTTACAGACAAAGCTATACAAGGCAAATGTTACACAACAACAAAAAGTGGAAAAAGTACTGCAAATTTGCACTCAAGTACAAGTACTGTTACACTGCTTAAATTCTACTCAGTTACATGTAAAAGTACTGGTGATATAAAAATATTTAAGTAAAAATACAAAGTACTCTTCTAAAAAACTACTCAGAGTATTTATTACTTTTTAACCAATTGATGTTTTATTGTGTTGTCAACAGAAAGCATTGAAATTGATTTACTGTAAATAACAGCTACATTAAAAAAAAACATTTCTCAGAAGCTCCATCTTATTTTAGTACCAGGCAAACCGCTGGCAGTGACAAGATTTAAGATCTTTGCATACTTAGCCAAGCTAATAACCCACACATACAAACAATAAAAAAGCAATATCATACAGGTAGCTGTAAAACCTCGTATATCGCAGTATGTTTTTGAGATTAGATGGAGTCTTGTAAGGTGTCATCACTGTAGAAAGTTTGCATCTAGACTCTGTCTCCTCTTCATCCTCTGTTCATGAAACATTCCTCCAGGTACGGCCACGGTCACTCGTCCTCAGCCTTTACCTCCTCATTTTCTCTGTTGTCCTCTGTCTCCATTTTGACTTTTTCTCCAAATCTTCGGGCCATAAATGTCTCTACTCTAAGGAGTTGTCCTTTGCTTATGTCATAGGTGACTGACGTGTTCGTGATCTGAGAGCCTTATTGGCTACAAAGATGCAGATGAACGGTTTGAATGTTAATTCAAATTGTGGCCGTACTTAGTAGTGCCTTTTGATTTTAAAAGTAGCGATGTAGATTGCATGATCTAAATTGTACATAAGTATGAGTAAAATTACACACTTGAAAGAAATACTCAAAAAAGTACAAATACCCTCAAAATCTACTTAATTACAGTAATGTGAGTGTTTGTAATTCACTAGTTCCACCCCTGCCTATTAGCAAACTAAGTCAGCATCTATCATTTTGTTGCCCGCTGCAAGATTTAAAAAAAAAAAAATTGGTGAATTATTTCTTGTTTTTTTATTGGTTAAAGTTGATTGTTGTTTGATTTGGTGGATTGTAAGAGGGGGCAGTTAAAATAAGATTTTTTTCTTCTTACTGCCACCCTTCATTATATTTATGTGTTGTATATTTATTTGTTGTGAAATGTTGTATTATTTTGTTTTTTATAAAATGAATGCAACTAAATAAAAAAATAAAACAAAAACAAAAATGGCTAAACTCAGTGGTTTTGTAGATTATGAACTAAAGTTTGATTTGGTAGTAGCAGTGGTGGGCAACGCTAATCAAAAAATTAGTTCCACAATTTCTAAAACGCTTATTAATTTTTTTAGGTCCACAATTTCAAAAGCACAAATGTCTTATGAAAATTAGGGGAAGCTAATCTAATCCGCTATTTATATTCGACAATTGGTAGCCGGCAGCGTTATGCAATATTTGCACTACACTGCCAACTGAAAAGTAACTAAAATGATCCTAAAAGGATGAAATTACAAAAATCAAAGGATTTATTTAATACTTTACGTACATATATTCTATTCGGCCACAAAATTAACAAAAAAGAGAATGATCTTTTAATCCCTAAAACCACTTTTAAATCTCAAATACACGGGTGTGTCGCCACCGCATTTATACATAAAAGTAACCCAAATACATAAAACTAACGACTCACCGTCGAGTGGTCGACACAAAACACACAATAAAATCCTCCGGCCACGTTAATTTGGCTTGAAACAGCGGGGTTCTCTGCGGATTTATCCATTAGTAACCCAGCACAACCAACCAGCTAGACACAGAGTTAGCGTCCAGTTCACCTCTGACCCGGAAGATGTCAAGATGGAATAGTCCATTTTTAGTAGGGGGATAAAGAAATCGACCGGTTTTTGTATTGCGTATTTAATGATCGTTTTCATCGTAACTATAATTATTTTTATGTTAAATGTACATTAACAAGCAGGATCAATGTTAGGGATGTAGGTGACTGGCCGGGGCGGGGCCGGGGCCCCTGCTGAAATGGGATCCCCAGGCACATGGTAGATCCGAGTCTGTTCTCCGCTCTGCTCCCTCCCCCTCCAACCCTCCCTCCTCTCTGCTCTTTACGGTGAGGGAGGGGAAAAAGGTAAAACAAGCAGCTACGGAGCCAGCATAAGAGCTTGTAAATAAGTTTATTGGTTTTTACTGATAGATAATTAGTTATTAGCGGTACTGCATTTTAAATAAAAATAGCACAAATCCGCTTATGAATTATAAAAGTTAGTCAAACCACAAAAACGCTGACAAAAAGTTTAGGTCCACTGTAAGCGGATTAGCGCTTTAGCGCTCTCTGGCGGTCTGTGCCCACTACTGGGTAGTAGCTATACTCTAAGTGCCGCCTGAGCTGTAAGCTGTCCCGCAGACCTTGGGCCAAATTGAAGGCTTTTTTTTGTCCCATGGGCAACAGGTTGGATAAACTTTTTCAAGACGGGTGATTTTCAGTCTCTCAAGAACGTCAAGTGTATTGTTATGGCTTACATTTCATCTGATACAGTTAGTAATGTGCTATTATTATTTTACTGTCATTATTTATTACTTTTATTTGTAATTGTGAAGCATTTTCCTCAGACTTTAGTGCTCGTAGTCTTTCAAATACTGTAAATTTGAAATGGTACACTGAGCCACATTTATAATCCATCTATTTATCCATTTTCTTTACCCACATTTTACGTTCTGGGTTGCTGGGCAGCCGGTCACCATAATAATGATTTTCATTCATTCATTCATTCAACCTTTATTTATACAGGCTAGCCTCGTTGAGTCACGGGGACTCATTTACAAGAGGGACCTGTCTCACTCACACCAAACAACCATCCACTCTCACACTCACACCTAGGGTCAATTTAGAGTCACCAATCAGCCTAACAAGCATGTTTTTTGGTCTGTGGGAGGAAACCGGAGTACCCGGAGGAAACCCACGCATGCACGGGGAGAACATGCAAACTCCACCCAGAAAGGCCCCGGACCGGGATTTGAACCGGCAACCTTCTCGCTGAGAGGCAGCAGCTCTACCAGTTGTGCCACCGTGCAGCCCAATGATAACGCATATATAAGCATGTTGGGAGGAACACAGATTGATTGTTACATATGCCCAGTAATTCATCAAGATTCAAACCGTCAGTGGTCGTTAAGTTCATTGGCAGGAATACTAAAAACTATGTTATGCAAAAGAGAACAAATCTGAGGGGATCAGACGTTTACATAAATGAACATCTTACCAAAAAAAATGGAAAAATTGCAAAAGAAGCAAGGTGGTTAAAAAACAAAGAAAAAAAAATAGCATCAACATGGACTAGAAATGGATACGTCTTTATCAAAGCAAAGGAAGGGTCTCAGCCTAAAATGATAAAAGAGCTGACGGATCTGGATGAATTCAAGAGATGAAAAATTACAAATCAATGAAACAACTCACAATCAAAATGGATAAAATATACGGTGAAATGAACAAATACATTAGAACATGACAACATACGAAGACTCAGAACCTAAAATATATAATGTTGAAAATGTGATTGATGCAAATTTTTTTCCTGTAATAAATGATAGCGAATATTATAATGAAGAGCAGTTTAATGACATCAATATATCAAATGGAGTTCTCTCCATTATTCACTTTAATAGCAGAAGTATAAATGCAAACATATCCAAAATAACAGATTACTTAAAACAATTAAATAGAACTTTTACGATAATAGCGTTGTCAGAGACATGGCTTAATGATGATAACACTAGTAATATTCACATCGAGGGGTATGATTTATATCATATGAACAGAAATAATAAAAGAGGTGGTGGTGTCGCACTATTTGTCAATAATGAAATAAAATGTAAATTAAATAATGAAATGTCAATAATAGTTGATAATATTATGGAAATGATAACAATAGAAATTATAAACAAAAACGATAAAAACATAATAATAAGTTGTGTATATAGATCACCAGGAGCAAATATAGAAATATTCACGGATAAAATCTTGGAACTAATGGAGAAAAGTTTTAATAAAAATATTTTCTTGTGTGGAGACTTTAACATTGATATGGGAAATAAAACAGATTCAAATAACATAAGCACATTTATAAACTCAATGTACAGTTTAAATATGTATCCATTGATATCAAAGCCAACAAGAATTACAACTCATAGTGCCACAATAATTGATAATATTTTCACAAATATAACAAATGGGGATGTAATTGGTGGTATCTTAACGACCGACTTAAGTGATCATTTACCAGTTTTCACAATCTTTAAAAATGATCAAAAAATCACAAAAGCAGACACAACGAAGAAAAAAATCATAAACACATCAAAAAAAGTTTTGGAAAAATTGAAAGAGGATCTGGATAAACAAGACTGGAATGATGTGTATGTTGATGATGCGAACAGGGCATATGATGAGTTTATGAATATCTTGGAAACCCTGTATGAAAAGAATTGTGTGCAAACAAATTACACAAAGAGAAATACAAATGATCAACCATGGATGACAAAAGGGTTAAGAAATGCATGTAAAAAAAAGAATTATTTGTATTCATGTTTCTTGAAATTGCGAAGTCAGAGCGCAGAAGAAAAATATAAAAAGTATAAAAATAAATTAGTAGGGATTATAAGGAAACATAAGAAAGAATATTATAGTAAATTATTAGATAAAACTAATGGTGATATGAAAGCAACATGGCGAGTAATGAATGGTGTACTGAAGAATCATAAAGCAAAAACTGGTATTTCAAAATATTTTGTAAAAGACAACGATGAAGTTCATGATGAAAATGAAATTGTAAATGGATTTAATCAATATTTCGTGAATGTTGGATCAAGCCTTGCAGCTAAGATACCAAAAGTAGATAAAAATATGATCCACTCAATTACAGGTTGTGCAAATAGTATTTTCCTAAATGGAACTAACAAAGAGGAAATAATGAATGTAGTAAAACATCTTACAGACAAGAGATCGAAAGACTGGGTGGACATGGATATGATGTTTGTAAAGGACATAATGAGCCATGTTATTGAGCCGTTCACATACATATGTAACTTATCATTTTCAACAGGAATTTTTCCAGATAATATGAAAGTAGCTAAGGTCGTTCCTCTTTTTAAAAATGGTGATAAATGTGTATTCAACAATTATAGACCTATATCCTTGTTACCACAGTTTTCAAAAATTCTTGAAAAACTATTTGTAAACAGACTAGACCAATTTATAGATAAACAAAATATTCTAAGCAGCAGTCAGTATGGGTTTAGATCAAAAAACTCTACATCAATGGCTCTCATGGAATTAATGGAACAAATAACTACTGCTGTCGATCAAAAACAACATTGTATCAGTATCTTTGTTGATTTAAAAAAAGCATTCGATACTATTGATCACACATTCTCCTTGAAAAACTGAACAAATATGGTATTAGAGGACCAGCATTACAGTGGGTATCTAGCTACTTAAAAAATAGGAAACAATTTGTACAAATAAATGATGTAAGATCTGACCTCTGTAATATCACATGTGGAGTTCCCCAAGGCTCTGTACTTGGACCAAAGCTTTTTATTTTATATGTGAATGACTTGGTAAATGTGTCAGGACTCCTTAAATGTGTACTTTTCGCAGATGATACCACTTTTTTCTGTTCAGGTGAAGATATAGAACAAATGTTAGAATTGATAAAGACAGAATTTGTAAAGATACAAACTTGGTTTAAAATAAATAAATTATCATTAAATCTAGAGAAAACTAATTACATGATATTCGGTAATAGAAAGAAAACTGTTGATGTTCCACTCAAAATTGAGGATGTTGAGATTTGTAGAGTGAGTGAGGTGAAGTTTTTGGGTGTTATCATTGATGACAAACTGACATGGAAACAACACATAAATTCTGTAAGAATAAAAATAGCTAAATCGATAGCAGTACTGTACAAAGTCAGAGACCTATTGAATGATAAGGCTCTGTATTTGTTGTATAACACAATCATTGTTCCACACTTAATCTATTGTATTGATGTTTGGGGGAATGCGTGTAAAACAATCACAAAGCCTATTTTTGTATTACAGAAAAGAGCTGTAAGAATTATCACTAGAAAGCATTACCGTCATCCATCAAGTACATTATTTTATCAACTAAAATTACTGAAGTTCCATGATTTGGTAGACTATAATATTTTATCAGTTATGTATAGAGCTCAAAATAATGCATTACCTTTAAATATCCAAATGCACTTTGTTAAAAGACAAAGTTGTTATAATCTTAAGGGAACAGAGTTGTTTGTAAAACCACAATTCAGAACCAGTTTGAAGGGACGTTCTACCTCAATTCAGGGAATTAGATTATGGAATGGCTTGGAGAATGTAGTTAAAAATGCCAAGTCAATGTTTACATTTAAAAAAATGATCAAAACAAATATGTTAAAAAAATATATGTGAAATAACGTAATGTGTATTGCATTAGTTAGAAAATTAGAAAGTGTTAGTCAGTTTGTACTGTATTAGTATTAGTTAGAAAACTAGAAAGAGTTAGTCATTTTGTACTGTATTAGTATTAGTTAGAAAATTAGAAAGAGTTAGTCATTTTGTACTGTTGGTTGAAGAATATTATTGTTTAACCTGATTGTTGGAAAAAGTTGGTTGAAGATTATTATTGTTTACATGGTTTGACTGCTGTTGTTAAGTCTGATTGTTGGAGATAAGGGGCAGATATAATAAGATTTATTCTTCTTTCTGCCACCTTTCATTTTTTTACATTTTGTACACTATCATTATGAGATTGCCTTGTATTGTTTCTTTTGTAAAAAAATGAACAAATTTAATAAACATAAACATAAACATATGAACAGATTCTGTCAGTTCTGTTAAAATACAACAAGTTAATCTTCAGTAAAAAGTCCATTTAGTGAAAACTGTTGTAATCCATAAAGAATTATTACATTTTCAAATTGCTTTACATCAGCAGGGAAAAGATAGGGAAAAAAGAAAATGCTGATTCAATAAAAAAAGAAAATTAAAAGCAGTGGTGCTTTTTACTGCATAGTTCCTCCTCTCTTGTCCATTTAACACATGTATGTTAAAACAGTTGATGGTTACAGAAGCTTTGTTACGCACATAATTTTACTTTGCTCAGTGTTTAAAGGGCGTTTGAATGTTGTTGACAGCCAGTCATACACAGACATGCATGGAAACCCTATACTGTATAATGCCTCCACACAACACACTCTGTCACCCCTCATTATCATCATGATCATTTATTAAACATGGCTCTCACCAGATTGAGTGAGACTCAGAGTGGAGCAGCTCAGGGGAAGGAGGGATTACTTTCTTAATTAAATGAGAAGAAAAAAGCAAAGGAGTGTCCCACAGGCTGGATTCCTTTGAAGAAGAAATAAAGCATTTATTTCATTCACAGCATTCCCCCATTCCTCCCTCCACTCTCTCATGTTGGCTTTGGTTACTCTGAAACACATAACATACACGTGCACCACACTTCTGAATGGTTCTTTATTTTTCTTAGTGCAACTTACATGTTAAACCAGGTCTGAAGTGTAATGCTAGCTCTGGCTTTGAACCAACCTTCTTCAAAGCAAACTTTCAGGAAGAGTTCAGGAAATATACTGTACATCACTTGCCTGTCTGTCAAAAAACGTGATGCAATCTTTCTGCTCTTTCTTCAGTGGGAGCTGAAAAAAAACAAACATATCTTGTGAAGGTGCCCTGTAAATAAAACATCTGTCATTTTCAGTTCCAAAGGTTGAATTGAGGTCAAGACCCAAAGGCTACAGCGTGGTTTGAGCAGGCGTCTGATGAGAGAACACAGAGAAAGAGGTTGCTCCTATGGTGCTGTGGTTTAAAACGAACCAAAATAAAATGAAATAGTACCTCCTTCTTGGTAACGATTTTGTGAAATTAACATAGTGGTTTTCCTTAAGACAAACAATGGCATCACAATGGCAAAATAGTTCCTGTACAGGTGAGACAATTTTAGGTAACAGTTCACGTTTTAAATGTGCTATACAAATAAATTTGACTTGACTTGACTTGGCAAAGAAGGGAAAAAAAGGAATAGCGTCCCTTTGGCTGACAAAGTTGTCAGGTCCTCTGGATGGATTAAAACAGTAAACAGTGCAACAAGTTTCACCAAAATACAATACGATGAACAGACTGTATTACAATCCATTAATATCATCCATTTATCTCCCATGCTCTTTGTTTCCCTTTCTCTACTCTCATAATGAATAAACTATTATTGCGCAGCTTGTGGCACCCTGCTCTCTACTGACAAGCCAACGCTGTAGATTGACATGACATCTATCTGAACATGCTTGTGTTTCTAATAGAGAACGCTGCCATGACCTCAAAAGCATAATGAGCAAATGCAATCTCCGAGCATCGCTCCCCGTCCCAGTTGCTCTTGTTTTGTAAAATTCATACAGAGGACTTGGCTTAACTTTGTTAGATTGTTCTACCTGGATTATTGAGCATGTGTCAGGATACTTTTCCTTTGTGCAATCTCTTTTTTTGATGACTGGAATAAATAAATAAGTAGATTGGCACAAGATCAGCCAAACTGTTGTGATGCCTTATTTGTAGATTTATATATTTCTGTTATTTATAAGAATGCAATGCCAGTTTTACATCCAAGGATTACATGTGGTGTTTTCTTACAATCTATCCAGTGGTTCATGAAATATTTTGCAAACCAACAAACACAGGCAAGAACATTGTTGTGTAACTTTTGGTGACAGGCTCAAGTAACTTTATGTTGAATATATTTGACCTCTAAATTAGCAGACTGATGAAGACATAGAGTAAAAAGGCAAGTAATTTTATTTACAAAAGTGCAGGGAACGTTCTGGGCTGTGGGAGGAAAGTGGACAAGGCGAGTATGTGAAGCTTTCTGAGTTCTTGAAGATGGGAAATTGATTGTAGTTGATTTTCTTACTTCTGGTTGTTTTACGAGTCGTGTTGCAGAGGAGGGAGAAACAAGGTCCTAGTTTTCCAAGTGGGGATAAAGTGTGATCCAGAAGGGGTGAGCATTGTTGGAGAAGAGAACAGGTTGAAGGTGCTAGGTAGTTTTTAATCCAGGCTGATGCTTGGCGATTGCAGGAACAGGATGTGTTATGATCATTGGGAACCCACATAGTATGAGACCAGAATGAGTCAAGTAGACTCCACACATAAAATTATTAACAGTGTTTATTATTTACAGTGAAACAAACTTTTGCAAGGGATCCTCTGGAACCCTGAGGAGCAAGGAGATGGGTCATGTATGTATTTCTGGTACAAAAATCATATAAACTTTTTTTTCTTGTCTTACAGTCTTGGAGGCTTGTCTCAGGAGTATTGTCCAAGGAGGTTCCAAGATGTGGACACGGTTGAAGCAGGTAAGTGGCTGGAGGGCAAGGAGCATGAGGAGACACTGGAATCCAGGAAGGGCAGGACCTGAGGCACTCGAGGCGCACAGGTAAGCTGTAGAATGAAGAGAGATAAAGTTAGTCAATTTCACACAGGAGAACAAATTGGCCAGAAGCATAAACATCCTTAAAGACCAATTCAGGTCTTTAAGGATGTTTATATCCTTGTGACATAACATGTCACACGGAGTGAGGAGGTCTGAGGAGACATAGAGGAGCAGGACTTGAAGGATACAGGATAAACGACAAGGTAAGCCAAAATTTCACAAGGAAGAGTTTTTTGGCTGTCACGTAAGTATCATAATGTGCCAGCACCTGCGTAATTTACACGTGGGTTGGGGGGGGGGGTTATAACCCCCCCAATAATTTGATCCAGTCAATATAACCCCCCCAATAAAATGACATAATTTCAAGCTCCCGGATTAACTGGAGGTGCGCGCGGAGGAGCGCGTTTCAGCAGGTGAGACTGTTCTCTGCGTAAAAGCTGCCGTTCGGTCCTCCCCTCCTCCTCCCCCTCCAGCAGCAGCCGGCGACACGTTTTCCACACGCTAAAACTTTGCATTATCGTAACTCTGCAACGGTTTTCGCTATCAGAAAATTTCAAACGGTGTTTGAAAGAAAACAAAGTGTTTTGGGGGTATTACGGTAATCGCCTTCCCGCAACTACGGAAAGCCAAGGAATGCAAGTTTTTGTGTTCAGCACGCACGAAGCGTGCAGAGTGAGCAGGAAAAACATGAGAATCAGCAAAAACTATGTCAAACAAATGTACTTCAAGGAATAAAAAGACAATAAGGAGATTCCTGGATGATTTGAATTTGGAGAAGGAGTTTCTTTTTGTTCTTCTGAAGAAAAACATTTGATCAATTGCATAACTTTTTGAATTTTATTTCTGAATGAATGAGGCCTGTTACTTTGTGGATAATAGTTTTATACTGGGTACACATAATAGGATATAGTTTTATTTTATTTTTTATTTTATATTTTATTTTGTTGTTGGAATAGTATATCAAGTCTATAAGATATTACAATATTCATCAGTTTGTACTTTGTTTGTGTAGAAGATAATAAGGAGAAATGTAGGGAGGGGAAATTCACCTGTAAATAGTTTGAATTGTTAGTCTGTTTCTTATTTGTAAAAATAAGTGAGAATAAAAAAACATTGTAAATATGTTCTATAGTGTTGAAATTGTTAATTTGTGATGCAAAATCTGTACTTCATGTTCAAATGCAGTGTTTTATTTGCATAAAATCTCTAAAATCTAATTTTGCTTTTTGTTTTTTCTTGATGTTAAACAGTTTTAATAGTTGTTTTGTAACAAGTATAATGTAAAATAATGCCAGATATTGAAAGTTCTAAATATTCTGAACAAATGTGCTGAAGCACTTGGCCATAGGACATTTTCTTCATATTTTCTAGTGAAAAACAAGTAAAAAATGCCAGGCGGAAATTTGAGACTTAGGTGTAAAAGGTTAAGAGGCCGCGGCGGGTTTTGTGTTTCAGCTTCATGTTCTCCTCCATGAAGACTGAGCCGGTTCGGATGTTGTCAGTCCATGCAATGGGTGTTATTAGCGGAACCTGCTGTCATCGCTTAACGGTGACAACGTACCTTTAAACCGGATGTACAGGAGGGCAATCTGACCGTGACGTATAGGGATGATAATGACTGATAATGGCCATTTAATGGTTGATAACATCCAAAGCGGGTGAAGACTCTGAATGTGTTAGCTTCACCTGGTGTCACGTGCTGCGTGACGTCACCGTTTGAAGAAACATTTCTTTCTTTCTTTCACACCAAGACACAAACAGGTGTTTGGTCCTTTTGTTTGAAAGTTCAAAAACAGCTACAGGCTGATACCAAAGATGAGCAGTATTTACATGGTTTTGTTTGTTTAGAGTCAAAGTGTAATATGCTCTGCAGTTTGCCACACTGTATTCTTTGATGTATGTTGTCATGAATTGTGCACAAGACTTTTGCTGTATATAGTTTATTGGTGTCAATACAGTGGTGAATTTTTTTAAATCTTTTGTGTTTTTGACTTTCTTTCATAGATAATTGCTGCACTCACAAAATCAAATGATTTAAAACTGCCATAGTCTTGCAAGTGCTTTAACACAGTTGAAATGAACTGGTTAAATACACAGCTGTAACTCTCTTGTTTTTAGGTAACTTTAATATGATTTCAATTTACACAATATGAACATTCAAGCATAATTGCTGAAGATGACATGCAGGGTTTTACTCTGCTCTTGTCATATTATGGCTGTATTTGAATCATTTGTTGTAATTTTTCCTAGTTAAACTGTAGTGAACCAGGTAAATACACACTCTTTGAAAATTGTGAAATTAAGGTATGTTATATAATAAATCTTAAAAATGTAAAATATGTGTTATGGCTGAAAAAAATGCAGAAAAATAGTGAGTTTTTTTCTTACTTGTTGAACCTATGTGGAACAAAAAAGGAGCAGAATAAATACAGAGAAAACAGGAAAGTTAAGTAAATCACAGTAAAAGCATTACAATATATTTTAACCCTAAAATATCCTGAATCATTAAAAAAAAGTAATTTATTCGATAAATAAATAGGTAGAGAGCATAACCCCCCCAATGTTAGACCTAAAGTTACGCCCTTGTGTGCCAGCATCGGATTAATGGCTGCCGTGAGTTTAAAGGCTCAGCAATGCAGTCTTCAGGATCAGGTGCTGGTGTGGAAGTGTGGATGATTGAAATTATTAGCAGCTGTGGGGAAACTGATTATGGCTGAAACCCTAGGTCTCCCACTTCAAGTGGATGAGAGTTTACTAGAAATAATGTATCAGCTTGAAAAATAGATGAAGCAGTGTAGCCAGGGTTTTTAATTATTTTGTATTTCCAAAATGGTCTGAATGTTTAAATTGCAGTATTGTTTTACCATATATGGCCAAGTATGTTCCTCAGAACTACCTAATGGTCTGGTGTGTTTTGTTTACCTACTACTTGTGCCTGAGACTCACCATTTATGGGAGATCGGATGTGGAAAGAAAACCTGTTCAGAAGACTTTCTGCAAACGCAGCAACACCCTAGGATAGATTGTCATATTGATCCAAGAAAAACCACAGGGGTCAATGTATCTTTAGCAATGACATCACATCCAACATGATCTCATTGCTGAGGATCAGAAATGTCTGAGAATTAGGAGACTGACAATCATAGTTGTTTTGTAAAGGTTGACTGCATTGTTTAATAAATTATTATTTCTGTGTCATACAAAAATTGTGTAAAAATAATAAATAAAAATATACATAGAATAGTTTTTTTTTAACTGAAAAGATCCATTGCACCAATGTTGCTTTGTAAAAGGTTTTCTGTGGTCACTTCAGTCACTTTTCTGTGTTAATCTTTCTAGAGAAAAGTGATTCAATCGTATGTTAGTGCTGGATTTCATACTAATGAATATTAATTTCTGGTCAAAATCCTAAACTGGTTTCCTTTTCTGGCTGTGAGTTAAATTGGTCAAATTTTCATAATCCATTTTGTACTTTTGTATCTTCTGAGGGCAGAATTTCCACTAGATTTGTGTGGTGTGTGAGGTAGCTAATGTGTCAGATTTTCACAAATATTTTATAGGGTTTCATTTTCATTTATATGCAGATGACAGTCAGCTTCATTTGTATTTTCACTCCTTCATCAATAACAAAATAAAACCCTGTAAAAACTACTTAAACAAAGTCTTGTCCAAATGACATAAAGTGTAACTCGTTGATACAGCAATGACATAGGCCTGACTGTTTCATGAAATTAAAAGCCCAGCGTTCATTGGAGGAATGGACAACCCCTGCCACCTTTCATGCCAGTTTTAAGCCAAAATCATCTTATTACAAGAAGAAATGGGGTTACAGTAGTCCCTTGTTACATTGTGGTTCATGAACGTACTGTCCATAATATTGTACAAAAAATGTGCAGGACACATGATTGTCAACTTTAATATTACTCACATGTTTTGGACATTACTGGATACAGTACTGTCCAGTAAAAGTTAATAAAAAAAAGTAAAATACTTAGGACGAGCGCCACCATTTTGTAGTTTTCTCTCTGTAAGCCTACACTGTATTCCCACTCATAATTACCACATTTCCCAGAAGCCAACAGGGCCCCGCCCAGAAGCCCCGTTTCCTTCAGCTGAATAGGGAAAGTTTTGATCTGGTCTGAAATACTTTGTAGTTCAGGGCTTATTACAATGAGTTTGGCTCCCATTGGATACAGTAAGCTGCATGGAACCCATTGAACCGGACCAGAACCGGACCAGAATCGAACCAGAACCAGACCTCCAGACCCATGAGTGAAGCTTGAGAGCTCATAGACAGCCCGCATGGACCTTAGAGCGGGGACGCATGCTGAAGGTCTGGCAGTCCATCCAGAGCCCACTGGCACATTCTTCATCTCTTTCAGCCGGCACACATGCCTTCAAGCAGGGACACGCTGGTAAGTAAAACTAAGCAGTTACATATGCGTGTGTTGTTAAAATTAGTAGGTTTAACAATTTAGAACATTGATTGTGGGCTTCGTCACTGCAGACTAGTGCAGAAACAAACTGAGTCAGACCAGAACAGAGTCGGACCAGAACCAAGAGCTACTCCTGTTCCCTAGAGGCTGGTAAGTAAAAATTTAGTAGCTACATATAAACTACTGTATGTATGTTGTTAAAATCATGTAGGTTTAAGAGTGTAGAACGTTGCAAGAGCGTGGGAGGGTGTAAAGCCTTAAATATATATATATATA
>JBBPBX010014384.1:3970-19125 GCA_038048925.1 Garcialebias charrua
CCGATACTTATTAACTCAGTATCGACCGATACCGATACTTTTCCGATCCGATACTGTTCAGGTATGTGACTCTGTATAATGAAACTTTTGCACCCAAACTATTCATTTTAACATTGTGTGAGATAAACCCAATGAAGACACTTTTAAGCCTTATAATAGGGAACCCACTGACTTTAACAGCACACAGGACAGGAGGCAATTATACCACACACATGTTCTCCTTACTCATGGTGCAGCTGAAAAAAACTAAAAAAGCGCTAAGCATGATGGGAAAGACAACATAGCACTCCCCTTAACCAATAAGAGAGTAGATAAATCTGGAAAACTAAAAACAACAGTAGCTCATGGCTCACTGCTAAAGCTGGAAAACTAAGAAAACGCTAAGCATTATGGGAAAGACAACAAAATCCACTCTCTTATTGGTTAAGGGGAGTGGCTGTGTTGTGTTTCCACATCATGCTTAGCGCTTTTTTAGTTTTTTCAGCTTTAGCTGGACAAACTATTGGTTATAACTATTGGTTATAATGGGAAAGACAACAAAATCAACTCTCTCATTGGTTAAGTGGAGTGGCTGTGTTGTCTTTCCCATCATGCTTTTTTAGTTTTTTCAGTTGCACCATGAGTAAGGAGGACATGTGTGTGGTATAATTGCCTCCGGTCCTGTGTGCTGTTAATGTCAGTGGGTTCCCTTTTGTAAGGCTTAAGAGTGTCTTCATTGGGTTTATCTCACACAATGTTACGAAGTATAGTCACAGAATGTGATTGAACACAAGTGCTCTTTGAAGCTGGATTGAAAAAGTATCGGCAGGTTTGATCTGATAACCGATACTTAAATAATGCTGGTATCGGATACCGATACTGGATCAGATCCGTCCCATCCCTAACTCTAAGTTCTAACCTCAAAGTCCCAACCTCCAAGTCCCAATCTCAAAGTGCCAACTTCCAAGCCAACACCTTTAAGTCCTAACCTTTAAGTCCCAACCTCCAAGTCCCAACTTTTAAGTTTCAGCCTCCAAGTCCCAACATCTAAATCCTAACATTTAAGTCCCAACCTCTAAGTTCTAACCTTTAAGTCCTAACTTCCAAGTCCCAACCTTTAAGTTCCAGCCTCCATGTCACAACCTCTAAGTTCTAACCTCCAAGTCCCAAACATCAAGTCTTAACTTCCAAATTTTAACCTCAAAGTCCCAACCTTTATGTTTCACCCTCCAAGTCCTAAACGCTAAGTTCTAGCCTCCAAGTGCCAACCTCCAAGTCCCAATCTCCAAGTCCCAACTTCCAAGCCAATGCTTTTAAGTCCTAACCTTTAAGTCCCAATCTCCAAGTCCCAACTGTCAAGTTTGAGCCTCCAAGTCCCAACAACTAAATCCTAACCTTTAAGTCCCAATGTCCAAGTCCCAACTTCCAAGTTCCAACATCCAAGTTCCAACATCCAAGTCCCAATCTCCAAGTAACAACATCTATGTAACCTTTAAGTCCCAACTTCCAAGTCCCAACCTCCAAGTCCCAACCTTTAAGTCCCAGCCTTCAAGTCCCAACCTCCAAGTCCTCACCTTCAAATTCCAACTTCCAAGTCCCAACCTCCAGGTTCTCACCTTAAAGTCCCAACCTTGAAGTTCCAGCTTCCAAGTACAGTACCTACTTCTGAGTCCTAACCTTTTAAGGCTCAGCTTCCAAGAATCGATTCCCAAGTCCCAGCCTTTAAATTCCAACCTCCAAGTCCTAACCTTGAAGTTCCAGCTTCCAAGTCCCAACGTCTAAGCATCAAACACCAAGTCCCAACCTCCAAGTCATAACCTTGAAGTCCCAACCTGAAGTTACAGCTTCTAAGTCCCAACTTCTAAGCATCAAACACCAATTCCCAACCTCTAAGTCCAAACCTTGACGTCCCAACCTTCAGATTACAACCTCCAAGTCTAACTTCAAAGTCACAACAGCCAAACCATTAACCTTCAAGTCCCAACCTCACAGTCCAAATCTCAAAATGCTAAGCTTCCAATATCAAACGGCAAGTCCCATGTTTCAAGTCCAATAATACAGTTTCACTGGCTTTATTTACTGGCACTCATTTAGAGTTCAATGAGAATGGAACAGAAAATTAGATTATTCTCCCACAATTTGAGCCTCCAACTAGTCTTTAACTCAGGGGTCACCAACCTATTTGAGACTGAGAGCTACTTCAGTGGGACCGAGAGACACAAAGGGCTACTTGTTTGATACAAACAAATTTACACGGCTCACCTTTAATTATAGCATTAATAATATTACATTTACATACATGTGAACACATGACTGCCTGATCACATCTGATCTGATCTGTATTATTAAAGACCTCACACAATGATTATCAGTAAGGATTTAGTTTGGTAAATATGCTTAATTATTATTGATAATTAGAGATTAGAACTCTCAATCGAGAACTTGAGTCCTCAGTTTGAATCTCTTTTTGGTTATTCTGTGCAACTGTAAATTGTTCCCAACTGTGACTGGGAGTGTGGATGGTTATTTGTCTCTTTGTCTGTCTCTGTGATGGACTGGAGACCTGTCCTGGGTGTCTCTGGGACAGACTGGAGACCTGTCCTGGGTGTCCCCTGCCTTCACCCTAAAGCAGCGGAGATTGGCTCCAGTCCCAAACAAAGGGACATAACAGATGATTTACTACAGCAGAAAGCTGATATTTAAATATAAATGACCATTTATTTCATGTTAATCTCAATCCGTAACATTTGAAATTCAGTGTATTTTATGAATATTTTATTAACTGTTTTGTAGGAATGAACACATTTGTAACATTCATTCAAAATATGCCTTTTACTATTAACAACTTCTGTAGCATTTTAAGAACCTATTACGAATAAAATCTTCCAATCAAGCTTGTTTGCACTAACTGTTGTGTTTATAACACTTCAGAAGAACTCTAACTTACAAATCTGATAAGTCTCAATCTGGTCATCTGGACAGTTTCTTTTAGTCGAAACGTTTCACCCTCAGTCCAGAGGGCTTCCTCAGTCAGAGAGTTCCAGCACACTGATCTTCCCCCACCAAGCTGTAAACAACTTATGTTATATCTAACTTACAAATTATCAGTAATGTAAAAAACAAACTGACATTTTTAAATGAATCGTGTGACATTAGTAATGGTCCTCAGATCTGCAGCATTTTTAATAAAAATGATAATACTTTATTTATAAAGCCCTTTAAAATAACCACATCTGCAACAAAGTACTGTACATATAAAATCATTTTAAATAATCATAGCATATATTACTCTTAAAGAAACTATTTTTCACATATTTCATCATTGCTTTTTTCAAGACCTCGTCTGAAAATGCCTCAGGAAAATCGTCTGCCTGCTCAAAGCTGCACTGACATTCTTCTGTCTGTTGTGAGACACTATACCATACAATACTATACCATTTTATTTATAAAGCACTTTCAACAGGAACAAGTCCACACCAAAGTGCTGGACAAACAAACACGCAACAGGCAACACAGACAATGAAGTACAACACGAAAAACATAAAAACATTGCAGATCATAAATAAAACGATCCAATACAAATCAGCTGGCATTGAAAGCAATGGAGTAGTAGTGAGTTTTTAACCGGGATTTGAAAACCGAGAGGGAGGGGGCCTGTTTGATGAGCAGCGGTAACTCGTTCCAGAGTCTTGGGCCTGCTACAGAGAACGCCCTGTCACCTCTGCGCTTAAGGCGAGTTTCTGGAACTATTAAGAGTACCTGATCCTCTGACCTCAAAGCACGTGGAGGGACATATGGGTGTATCAGATCCGAGAGATAGGCGGGGGCGAGACTGTTCAGCGATTTGGGGGGGTTAGTGGGGGGCTAGTTAGCATTGAAGCTAACATGTTAGCTGGTGAAGTGTCACTCCATGTTGTTTTTTGTTGCCAGAGCCACTAATGAGATGCTCGTCTTTCACAAATGTAAAAAGACCTCCTCCTCCCAGTCACTGTGAACAGATGTTTTCTTATGTTTTTCTGCCATTTTAACCTGTTGGATGTAAAACTAGCTTGTAGTTGTGCCGCTGAAGAGATGGGCGTGGTCTACATATGATTCTGAAATTTGACCCCAGTCAAGATTGCTAAACTGTATACGTAAAATGATTTAATTTTTAAAATTAGTATTAATCAGTTTCATTTCAAATATAAATCTTTGCAAATTTTATTTCTTAAATTTTAAAACATAATTAATGATAATTTTTACGTGGTGCTCCTTGATGAGTGCTATTTTTAGAACATGCCCAGCGGGCACCTCATGTGGTCCCTGCAGGTGACCAGGTGCCCGCGGGCACCACGTTGGTGACCCCTGCTCTCCAACAGTGGCAGCCCAGTGAGATCCTATATTGAGCCATTGAATTGATCATAGCAACTGTCCTTGCAGACCTCGATTCTGGACTGTCTTTGAAACAATAGAATGATGAGTTTTGCTGAACATGCCACACTTTTTAAAATTATTTAGGGGACATTTTCTCCTTGGTTGTAAATAAATAAAGGAAGCTCACTGTCCAACATGAGGAATGAACTCAGATCCTGTGATTCTATGACTTTAGCTACATATGCTGTAAAGAACTAGACTGCCAATACAGGAAGACCCATCTGAACTTATGTCCTGTAAAAGATGGACGTTATGAAAACAGATTTTTTTTTAAGTCAGATCCTCTGTCATAAAAATATATGACTCTTTAAAAACACTTGTTTTAAAAATATCCCATTCCCCTTGACTTGAAATGAAACATTCATCAGAGCCCAAAGCAGCGTCAGGCTGAAACCTGACTATTTCGGTTGTAAAGGGTTCTGGCAAGTGTTGGAGCCACAACAGCTCATCAAAAAGCTGCTGTTTTGATCTTTTCTAATGTTTATTTCATATAGGTTTGGACATAACACGATCTATGTGTAGCTGTAAACCAGTCTGATAAAATGTCTGAAGACGAGCAGCGTCTCTTTAGTTTTCTTTTTCTATCAAGTTTGGAAACGCGTCAGCTAAAATGTTTAAAACAATTTTTGAGTGTCTATACATCTGACAATCATCTACAGGACTAAAAGAGACCAGATGTATTCTGCAGAAACTCAAAGATTTTCTGCTCTTTAACTTATCACTGCCATCTTTGGTGTCCCAGAAGGATTCCTTGAAAATTTAGATCTTAAAAAAAAAAAAAAAAGACTGAAGTTATATTGGGCCATGTTAAAGAACATTCCAATTTTGCCCAGATCAGATTTTGTCCAGATCCCAGGCTGTTTGTGTGTCTGTGCCTGACGCCATAGGGACACTAGTGGTTTGTGTTTGAAACCTTTAAAATACTCAAGTTCAGAAAAGATTGGGTCCTTCAGAAGGTCTTGGTTGGTTGTTCTTGTGTTGGGTTCAGTTCTCAGAAACAGATTCTATCCCCTCCTAACACTCAGTTCTCTCCCTGCAGTAAATGGACAGCCACACCGGGGCCTTTCCCCACCCAAACCGGCCTTATGGTTCAGAACTCGACTGGGTAAAAATACCTTGTTTGTCCTTCTGTGTCTCATCATTAACCCTCCAGTCGCTTTGCAGCATTTTTTTATGTCTACTGCAGCTCATGTTGGTGTTTAATGTCCACATTTGCTGTGTTTATTAATCCTTTTTCTGTTCATCATTCTTCCCATCATCCATTTGTCCATCCATTGTCCATCCATACCACCTGTTGTTCTCCATGTTTCAGCCTACCGTCAAGCTTCTGCTGGGCTCAGCAAAGCTTCTGGCTGAAGGTCGTTCAAATAATCAAGATGTTGATTATTTGACTTGGTTTCATAAACGCTTTGTGTGCTGATGGTGGGTGTTATTCTGCTGGGGTTCTGATTTCTACCTTCAGAGATAATGAGCTCCATCATACAAACACAGTTAGTTGAAGTTTTTTAGCTAACTTTATCAGTTTTGAGACAATACCCGTTTTTGGGATGGACCACCTCAAAAAACTAATCATTTTAAGTCAAAGCAGATGACTCCAATAGTAAAACTGCTGGCTTAAACCAAAAATGGGCATCCTAGTTACCATTTAATTACATTAGTTTCCATTAGATTATCATTAGTTAGCAATGTATCACCATTGGTTATCAATATATTACCATTAGTTGCCATTATATTACCATTGCTTATCAATATTTCACCATTGCTTATCAATATATTATTATTTTACCATTGATTATCAATGTATCACCACTGGTTGTCAATATACTGTAATATCATTAGCTACTATTTTATTGCAAATGGTTATCTATACATCACCACTGGTTATCATTATATTACCATCAATCCATCCATCCATCCATCCATCCATCCATTCTCTTCCGCTTATCTGGGGTCGGGTCGCGGGGGTAGCAGCCTAAGTAAGGAGGCCCAGACTTCCCTCTCCCCAGCCACTTGGGCCAGCTCCTCCGGGGAAATCCCAAGGCGTTCCCAGGCCAGCCGAGAAACATAGTCCCTCCAGCGTGTCCTGGGTCTTCCTCTGGGTCTCCTCCCGGTGGGACGTGCCCGGAACACCTCACCAGGGAGGCGTCCAGGAGGCATCCTAACCAGATGCCCGAGCCACCTCAACTGGCTCCTCTCGATGTGGAGAAGCAGCGGCTCTACTCCGAGTCCCTCCCGGATGACCGAGCTTCTCACCCTATCTCTAAGGGAGAGTCCAGACACCCTGCGGAGAAAACTCATTTCAGCCGCTTGTATCCGAGATCTCGTTCTTTCGGTCACAACCCAAAGCTCATGACCATAGATGAGGGTGGGAACGTAGATCGATCGGTAAATTGAGAGCTTTGCCTTTTGACTCAGCTCTCTCTTCACCACGACAGACCGGTACAGCGCCCGCTTCACTGCGGACGCTGCACCTATCCGCCTATTGATCTCACGCTCCAGTTTTCCCTCATTCGTGAACAAGACCCCGAGATACTTAAACTCCTCCACTTGGGGCAGGACCTCCTCCCCGACCCAGAGAGGGCATGCTACCCTTTTCCGGCTCAAGACCATGGCCTCGGATTTGGAGGAACTGATCCTCATCCCGGCCGCATCACACTCGGCTGCAAACCGCTCCAGTGAAAGCTGTAGATCACGACCTGATGAAGCCAATAGGACCACATCATCTGCAAAAAACAGAGAAGCAATCCCAAGGCCACCAAAACAGATCCCCTCAACACCTTGGCTGCCTCATTATATTACCATTAGTTATTAAAGCTGCAGTATGTAGCTTTTTTTATGAACATATTTCTTCACTCTGTCACTACCTCCTGACAGACTGATGTTAGCCAGGTAATCTCTGAAAAAAAATTAAAAAAAATATTGTCCCCTTGCTTCTCCAGGTGGTAAATAAGCATTTCTAAAAAGAAAAGGTGACCCGCCATTTTCCAGCCAATAAAAACAGAGTTTGTAACCAGCCAATAAAAACAGAGCTTGAATTTGAATCAGCCAATAAAAACAGAGCTTGAATTTGAAATTCAACAGACCACAAGGGGGCAGAGCCACATATGGCTCTGAGGGGGAGGGATCAGAATGCTTTGCCTGTTGAAAATATTTCTAACTGCTGCAGTTCTACAGAAACTGCATACTGAACCTTTAATATATCACCATTGGTTCTCTGATGCATGCTCAATAATCCAGGTAGAAAAATCTAAAAAAGCTAAGTCTGGTCCTCTGGACATTCAAAAAATAAAACAAAATAAAGCAAAAAAAATGTAGAAACGTTTCGTCTTTCGTCCGAAAGACTTCCTCAGTCTGAGTTGCTGTGTTCAGCTCAGTCTTATAAATAGCACCCTCTCACAGTGTTGCACAACCAGTTGGCTGATGACAGCCTGAAACCAGTTGCTCACATGATCAAGGAGGGCCATCAGCCTAACAATGGATCATTAGCACCCTGATGGTTGTTTGCTATTCACAGAGGGCTGAGTGATACTAGCAATAACAGCATTGTAAGAGGGGGACAGTTGAACCCGGAGGCCTCCACCCCTGTTTAATGATGGACGGTTTCTTTTCACAAAGATGGCCTCCTTTACTCCTCTCTCAAACCATCGTTCCTCTCTATCAAGGATGTGAACATCTTCATCCTTGAAAGAGTGACCGCTGGCGTGGAGATGAGTGTAGACTGCAGAGTCCTGACCTGATGATGTTGATCTTCTGTGCTGGGCCATCCTTTTGGCCAGTGGCTGTTTAGTTTCCCCGATATAAGACTGATCACAGCCCTCCTGACACTGAACAGCATACACAATATTACTCTGTTTGTGCCGGGGGACTGGATCTTTGGGATGAACCAGTCTTTGCCGTAATGTATTTTGGGGTTTAAAAGCCACTGGGACGTTGTGTTTAGAGAATAAACGTCTCAATGTCTCTGAAACTCCCGCAACATACGGAATGACCACTGGTCTGGGTCTGGGTTCCTTCTTTTCACCTGATGGCTGGCTGGAGTCCTGTTTGGGTTTCTTCTCTGCTTTCAGGAAGGCCCAGTTAGGATATCCACATTTCCCTAGAGCCTGTTTTGTGTGTGATTTCTCCTTCTGTCTGGCTCCTAAGTTAGTGGGGACGCTGTCTGCTCTGTGATACAGAGTCCTGATGACTCCTAACTTGTGCTCCAGAGGGTGATGGGAGTCGAACTGTAAATACTGGTCTGTGTGTGTGGGTTTGCGGTACACATCAGTTTGCAGATTTCCTCTATCAGAAACTGAGACCTCACAGTCCAAGAAAGCCAACCTGCCATTTTTCACATCTTCTCGTGTGAACTTGATGTATTTATCCACAGAGTTGATGTGATCAGTGAAATGTTGGACTTCCTGAGATTTAATTTTAACCCAGGTGTCGTCAACATACCTGAACCAATGACTTGGTGGTCTCCCTGAAAAGGAAGTCAAGGCTTTCTTTTCTACCTCCTCCATGTACAGGTTGGCAACAATAGGAGAAACTGGCGACCCCATAGCACACCCATGTTTCTGCCTATAATATTGCTCCCCATATGTGAAGTAGGTTGACTGCAGGCACAGTTTCAAGAGTTGACACAGTTGCTCTGTGGAAAGTGTGGTCCTGCTGTTCAGAGTGGTGTCTGATTTTAACCTTAAACAGACCACCTCTACTGCTTCATCAACAGGGATGCACGTAAATTTTTACGTGCATCCCTGTTGATGAAGCAGTAGAGGTGGTCTGTTTAAGGTTAAAATCAGACACCACTCTGAACAGCAGGACCACACTTTCCACAGAGCAACTGTGTCAACTCTTGAAACTGTGCCTGCAGTCAACCTACTTCACATATGGGGAGCAATATTATAGGCAGAAACATGGGTGTGCTATGGGGTCGCCAGTTTCTCCTATTGTTGCCAACCTGTACATGGAGGAGGTAGAAAAGAAAGCCTTGACTTCCTTTTCAGGGAGACCACCAAGTCATTGGTTCAGGTATGTTGACGACACCTGGGTTAAAATTAAATCTCAGGAAGTCCAACATTTCACTGATCACATCAACTCTGTGGATAAATACATCAAGTTCACACGAGAAGATGTGAAAAATGGCAGGTTGGCTTTCTTGGACTGTGAGGTCTCAGTTTCTGATAGAGGAAATCTGCAAACTGATGTGTACCGCAAACCCACACACACAGACCAGTATTTACAGTTCGACTCCCATCACCCTCTGGAGCACAAGTTAGGAGTCATCAGGACTCTGTATCACAGAGCAGACAGCGTCCCCACTAACTTAGGAGCCAGACAGAAGGAGAAATCACACACAAAACAGGCTCTAGGGAAATGTGGATATCCTAACTGGGCCTTCCTGAAAGCAGAGAAGAAACCCAAACAGGACTCCAGCCAGCCATCAGGTGAAAAGAAGGAACCCAGACCCAGACCAGTGGTCATTCCGTATGTTGCGGGAGTTTCAGAGACATTGAGACGTTTATTCTCTAAACACAACGTCCCAGTGGCTTTTAAACCCCAAAATACATTACGGCAAAGACTGGTTCATCCCAAAGATCCAGTCCCCCGGCACAAACAGAGTAATATTGTGTATGCTGTTCAGTGTCAGGAGGGCTGTGATCAGTCTTATATCGGGGAAACTAAACAGCCACTGGCCAAAAGGATGGCCCAGCACAGAAGATCAACATCATCAGGTCAGGACTCTGCAGTCTACACTCATCTCCACGCCAGCGGTCACTCTTTCAAGGATGAAGATGTTCACATCCTTGATAGAGAGGAACGATGGTTTGAGAGAGGAGTAAAGGAGGCCATCTTTGTGAAAAGAAACCGTCCATCATTAAACAGGGGTGGAGGCCTCCGGGTTCAACTGTCCCCCTCTTACAATGCTGTTATTGCTAGTATCACTCAGCCCTCTGTGAATAGCAAACAACCATCAGGGTGCTAATGATCCATTGTTAGGCTGATGGCCCTCCTTGATCATGTGAGCAACTGGTTTCAGGCTGTCATCAGCCAACTGGTTGTGCAACACTGTGAGAGGGTGCTATTTATAAGACTGAGCTGAACACAGCAACTCAGACTGAGGAAGTCTTTCGGACGAAAGACGAAACGTTTCTACATTTTTTTTGCTTTATTTTGTTTTATTTTTTGAATGTCCAGAGGACCAGACTTAGCTTTTTTAGATCACCATTGGTTGTTATTATATTACAATTGATTATCAATACTTTGTTTTTCACCATTGGTTATCATTATATTACACTTAGTTACCATTATATCACCATTGGTTATGATTATATTACACTTAGTTACCATTATATCAGCCTTGGTTATCATTATATTACCAATGGTTATCATTATACATATTGCCATTGGTTAGGGCGGCCGTGGCGTAGTGGTAATAATAATAATAATAATAATAATAATAATAATAATCATTTTATTCAAAAGCACCTTTCAGGACACCCAAGGACACTTAACAAACCAATACAGTGTAATACAGATCAAATTAATGATAGGTAATGGCAGTCGTCCCCCAATCGGAAGGTTGGAGGTTTGAATCCCGGTTCCCCACACCATGTGTCGTTGTGTCCCTGGGCAAGACACTTAACCCCGAGTTGCTCCCGGTAGGACTGGATGGCGCCTTGCATGGCAGTCTGCCGCTACCGGTGTATGAATGTGTGTATGAATGGGTGGATGGTTGGTATTGTAAAGCGCTTTGGGGCCCCTCATAGGGGGCTGGAAAGCGCTATATAAATAAGCTCCATTTACCATTTATAATTATACTACCATTATTTACCATTATATCACCATTGGTTATAATTATATTACCAATGGTTATCAATATATCACCACTGGTTATCATTATACATATTGCCATTGGTTATAATTATATCACCATTAGTTACCATTATATCACCATTGGTTATCATCATATTGTGAATGGTTATCAATACATCTCCACTGGTTATCATTGTATTAGCATTAGTTATTAATATATCACCATTAATTACCATTATATCACCATTGATTATAATTGTAATACCATTGGTTATCAATACATCACCATTGGTTATCATTATATTGCCATTGGTCAAGAATACATCCACACTGGTTGTCATTAAATTACCATTAGTTACCATTATATCACCATTTGTTATTATTACCAGTATATTGCCATTGGGTATTAATATATCACCATCCGTTATCATTCTATGTATTGCCATTGGTTATCATTATATTGTCATTAGTTTAATATTATATTGTTGTTAGTTACCATTAGTTACCATTAAGTTACCATTAGTTACCATCTTAAATCTTAATTAGGAAGCCCAACTGTTATTTAATGATTAAAAACCCATCATGAATCTTATTAATAGCAGCCTTCAGCAGAAAATCAGCCTCTGTCAGTTGTTTGTATTGTTTATTTTCTAAACCATAATGTTTATGTTTTTGTACACATTTAAGTCACAGTAAATGTTTTTGATTTGAATGCACTCATTTGAGTATTTTCTGTTTATATCACTACAGTACACGTTGAAATGACTCGAAGGTAACCAGTGAAGAGGGTTGTAGATCTTTAAACTTCCTAAAATCTGACTAATGTAGCTGAACGGACCCCACATTGTTAGCATTAGCTTTATTCAAGGGACAGTGGCAAGGTTTTACTTCTGTGAGAAACAATTACATAGAAATCTTCCAAGTGTATTTTCAAATATTCTTAAAGACAAAATATTCCCTTTCAGCACTATTGCTTACAACTTTATTCAACTGAAATTGTAGCCAGATCAAAACCATAAAGATATATGAAATATTTTATGATGCTGAAATATGAACTTCTAGTCCTCCAGATGGTTGAGTTATCTCATTATTCTGTAATGACTGTCAGACCTCCTTCATTCTTGGACAGTCAACCTTTAGGTTTATTTTGTCTCTCTCTCTATGAAGAGAAAGTCAGACATGTAAAAACAAAAAGAAGAGATGGAGCTGAGCTCTTTAATTTCAACCCACTCTCAGGTTACATCAGAGGGTAGTGATCCAAAAACAGGACTAGATCCAGATTAGATTTGGTCCAGATTCTGCTGAAGTTTCTCCTGCAGACTTTCTGCTTTCTTTTATATTTTCATACTTAAACAGAAAAAAATCAGTATGTAAATGTTAACGTTTGGTGTTTAAACTTCAGACTTTAGATGTGGGTTATAAGCAGTTTCAGTCACAGTGCCTCTCCTGCTGCAGTCAACAGCTCATTGACGGAGGACAAGAAGCTTCCTGGTGTGTTTGGTGGCATCCATGTTGAGGAGCAGCTTCATGGTTGGTAAAAGCATGATTCCTGCACCCAGAACCCTGCTCATGCTGTGTGCTTCTATTGCTCTGCATGGTTTGGGGGTGTTTTGGGTCCAGAGGCAGATCTGTAAAGGGACCAGGGAAAACACTGGCCGCCAGCTTTAAGGTTCTGGCCAAAGGCTCGAGCTGTGGAAACTATGAACTCCCCTGATAGTTGGCTTGTGTTGAAGAACCTCGCTCTGCAGAGCTTTGTGCTTTTCTTTCACCACAGAAATTTGAGGAATAAACTGCTTCTAATGAGCCTATGATGAACCCAGTGTCTGCTGCTAAGCCTGTTGGGCTCTTCTGCTTCGGCCCGTACTCTCTGCTTGTGTCTGCTGCAGGAAAACGGCGTGTTAGGAACCGTCAGCATGGCGTGCACTGAGCAGTTTTCATGGGACTGTAGAAACCGCCGTTTGCTTCATATTTCAGGACTGTTTGTGTGTGAAAAGAAAAAAAAGAAGTCATGCCAATATTTATTCCACTTTGTCTCGTTCTGTAATCAGAAGAACCGGGCTGTAATTACAGCACACTTTCCATTATGGAGCTCCGTGGAGAACGTTTATTGGTTTTGTTGGCAATGCTTCTAATTCAAGTCCAAGACAAATAAACGAATAAAGTATAAAAGTTCTTGGAAGCAGAAACAACTGAAGCGATCTCCAAATACCATCGTCTTCACTGAGTTCAAGGAATGTCTCCGAATTGTTACAAGCTAAAACGTTGCGGGACTCCATCATCCTTCATGTTTGTGGTTTTGCATTTATTCTATTTAGTTCTGGACCCAGGTCAGGTCCCTGATTGTAAGGAATTTTGGCTGGAAGGATGGGGTGGGGGGTGGGGGGTAATTGGCTGCAGGTTCTGGTCCTCAGAGTCAAACACACACAGTTTTATGGATTTCTGCAGGACTGTTCATGTTTTAAAGTTGTTTCTGTGTTTGGAAATGACTACAGAGCTTCTGCCTTCAGCAGAGAATACGATTTTCCAGGAGATTAGAGAAAACAGATACAGTATAAAGTGACTGTTAAAGCTCAACTCTTGGTTTTATTTAGACACAACGCACCCACGGGCCAACACAATGCATACATGTGATTTACAGAAGACATTTCTGCCATGTACCACATGAAAAAGTTCTGAAAGCACATGAGCCTACTTGACCACTGTTCCCTATTAAATAGGGGGTTTTCTGATGGAAACCATCTTTAGTTGCTTTTGAAGAAAGTCACAGATGCAGAAATAGTTCTGCAAAGTGAAAAGTTTTAAATCTTTGATGCTGATGTTGGTTTCAGGATCCCCGGCCCGTCCTGTGGTCAACATGAAGCCAAACGATGTACGAAAGCTTGGAGAGACCGGTGAGAACTGAACTAGAGCTAGGAAACACTGCTTGTTTCTTTAAGCATGCCTAAACACCAGATTTATTTACTTATTTGTTTGTTTTAGACAAGTTGAACCGCATTGAAAAGAATGGAAAATCAGATTTCCTTCCTCGTAAAATCCCAGCAGCGACTGCCAAGCCGACCAAACAGGAGCGAAAAAAGACCACAACCGTAGCTCCGACGGCTGCCGGTAACTAAACACGATGCAGACAAAACCATCATCAATTCATTAATTCATTCAACCTTTATTTAAACAGATACATCACATTAAGCCTCGAAGGCTCTTTTACAAGTGAGACCTATTTGGACAGACAATAAGTGGTGAAAGTGACAACATAATGTATGTTTTGGAGGTTAAAAAAAATCGTAAAATGCTTCTAATCTTTGGCTGAAAATTAAAAGCATGAAAAAAATTCAGATAAACACGATTGTTTTGGGGACAGGCAGAACTTTACTGATTATGTTACTGACTATGTCTACCTTGAGTTTGTGTCGGTCCACTCAGTTCTGAAATGCCCAAATTAAATGGCCACACCACTTGACTGTGCCTGAGCGTAATCCTCGAGATCTGATCCATCCTGCCAAAAGCATTTGAGTCTGGGTACTCGAGGAACGAATCAAGCCATCATGTAAGGCAGGCAGCCTGACCAGGTCCATGTTTGCTGCAGACAACTTCCTTGTTTGTTGATAAAACAGGAACCAGCCAAATCCAAAAACAGGAAACCAGTTATCATAATCCAATTATATATATGTCCTTTACATCCATGATTGACAGCAGAGATAAACACATCATCAAGTCTTCCAAGTTGATGAGATATCCAGCTATGTGCGTGCCAACAGGGCAGATCGGCTCTAAAGCCTGTCTTCTCTTAAAAGAAATGTTATCAATTACATTGAGGGACCAACTGACCAAATCCATAGCACAAGTATAATTTGGAAGATTTGTAGAAGAGAGGCTCTAAGCAGTTTCACAGACAGGACAGAGCAATGCAATGTGGAGAGGGAGAGGAGGGGAAATGCGTCCGCCCTTGACAAGCTCAAGTGGTTTTT